>WUQG02257625.1:0-49989 GCA_011317285.2 Androctonus mauritanicus | reverse complement strand
ATTCAGTGGTCATATTTATGACTGTTTGTAAAGCTGTCGCGCAAAGCTATTAGAGAAACCATATGTCATCTTATTCCGTTCGAAGACAATAGTCTACAATTGAATTCGGGTCATTACCGTGTTTGATTTGCCTTTCTAAGGGGAAAATTAGAAGCATAAATTATCAAAATTGTTTGTTTAAGTGCAAGTGAGAAGATTATCCCGTTAAATTTAATTTAAAATTCTATATAAAAACAAAGAGATAATCATGGAGTTTCTAAACATTCATCATCATCTTATATATGAGTACTGTGAAGAAATGCTGTTTTTTTGTAATCCTGTTTATTGTTTATATTTAAAAATTTATTTTATACTCATATTCAGAAATAAAATCAGAATAAGCTAGAAGTTTTCAGGAATTCGGATAATCACTAAAGAAATGTCCCCAAAATATTTTTTTTACAGTCTAATACTAACAGGTGTGCTTTTCATTATCAATCAATGCACGATAAAACGATAAAAAAAAATTACACAAAACTTAAGGAGATTCTCACGAATATAGGACGCTTTCATTGTTTTATGCATTATCTCTAATCTTGTCTGCTGAATGATCTCCCAATAAAATTATAATTAAAACATAAAAGCCTTTTATAATGAAGGAAAACGGTCTGACCTGAATGATCATACCTCACACGCGTTTATATGTAAACTGTTGAAAAGTTGATTTTAACAAAAATTCGAGTGAATTATGATTTGTTCTTTTCGAGCATCAGCAGAGTTTTAAACTGTGACTTGTCTGGCAAACAAACGCAGTGAATGTTTATGGAAAGGGTTCCAATGATTTACTGCCTACTTGGATTCAACTGGACACCCAGAGAACAGCTGTCAGAACTCAAGGCCAATAATAGAACTATCCTGCCACACTTTGCCAGGTCCGTTAGACTCCAATTATCCTTGGCAAACGGTAGCTTAGTTCTGACAGCATCCCTTGAGATGCAGGATGATACATTAAGCGCTTTTCTATTATTAATTTGTAATGGTGTTTAGATTGAGTAAAACGATCTTAGTTGTTTGTCACGAACGAATAAAAAATTTTGTCTTAATCGTCTGAAATCCTATCCAATAAAACTGTAATTCTGTATAGAAATTTTCGCGAATTTATTTTTTTTTTGTTTTTTTAATTCTGTAGTGAAAATAAGATTTGCGTTGTGTAGTAAATGATAGATTTTTGCACCTTATCATGGTTGGATGAAGTTTTTCCGTAGGTATAACATAATAAACTATTTGATTGGTAAAAATAATGGTGGTATCTAGTTGCATTCCCAGTAACATGATACTCTGGTTTAGCGATGTGTGTTGTCGCGTTTTGGCAGATGTGCCTTTGAAAAACAACCGAATGACATAGTCTGTCGCTTTTGTTCGGATCGGCGCCAAATTCGCGACTTTAGTTTGTTTTGGACTAGTTGAAGGTCTAGGCTGTATTATAAAAGCTCAGTGGCCTACTGGAAATAAGAAAGAATAGATATAAATACATAAAACCATCTATCCTTAAGTTGTCTCGATCTTGTTGTTTACTTCACTTGTCGTTCTATTTATAAACGTATGAGATTCAACGCTACGTAAAGAGAGGGAAAAAAAAATATTTTTAAGTTAAATGAAATATATTCTTAGCCCTTTAAAGCGTTCAAAATTATCCTTAAGTAAAAGTTTGACTAATGAATTTCAACAAAATTCTTACAAAATCCTTTTGGTTATGTTTAACGAACTGTAAGTTCGCAACTGTATGTTTTTCTATCTTTCTACCATTAGGAATGCAGAAGCGTCGTTAATGCAGCAGCTTTGCACAAACAGCATCCTAGATATACTGTAATTAACAAGAGGCTGGAGCAATTATGCATGAAGGCTGTTAAGACTGTGGAATTCCGTTCACACTGTATGCCTTCCACATAAATCACCAGAGTTTTATATACGTCAGCTCTGCAGAAAATTGAGAGAGGAAATTGCAAGATGAAGTGACAGCAATCCTCCCAGATTCTACTTGATTGTTTCTTTTGAAAATAAGCCAATTTCCTGTCAAACTTTAGAAATCTGAATTTAACCGGTCGCAAAATAATAGAAATAACAAGTTTACTAATTTATTTTATTAATTTTTTTTATTTTTAATGTTTGCATCATATTGAAACTCTTAATAAAGAGATGCAAAAATCACATATAGTTTCTTCAAATTTTTGATAAAAAAATATCAGGCAATAAATTTCTCTAAAGAAAATCCCATATCAAAACAATAATAAAATATAAACCTAAACATTAACAATACTTTTTTCCTTATTTTGGTTGCTTAAATATTTATTACCGTCATAAGTTACCCAAGCTGAAGCTATTTTCATTTGAATTATTGATAATCGGTGATTTATGATAGATTTTAACCATATTTTAATCATTTAAGAAAAGAAAGTTGAAGGCAAATCCGGCTAGAGTTGAACGTTTCCCAAGAAAAGAACGGGAAGATACCGCTTTGCGATAAGTACTTTCAACAGACCGACAGAAGAATGAAGAGATTTTCTCTCGCTACGTCATAAATCACGGAATATGTGTTTCCTTATAGAATATTCAACACGGTTCCTTACACTGACCCGTATCTGTGCAGCAAGAAGATGCGTATTAAATAATAAAACCCGACTTATATTAAGGTAACAATTTATTTTCAGTCGAATAAACACTTCTATCCGTAGAAATTTTAAAATTCCAATTTTTTATGTTTTTATTTTTTTCTGTTTTTTTCCTTATTTAAAAATCGATTTATACTATTTCTACTTTTGCAGCTATAAAGCAGTTGAGTTTTATATTCTCCGGATTATTAAATAAATTTAATTTATAAATTATAGCTCTAAAAATTAATTTAATCGTACACTATTGTAAAATTCGATAGAGCGATTTAATTTTCGGATAAGTTTTCTTAGATATTGCAACTAGATCCTCGATGGAGAATATTTACGTTACGTTTTATCTTATTTCAATCATTTATATGGGTGCAAATACAATAACAGTGATAACAGGAGTATTTAATTTTAGTAAAGGGCAGTTTGAGATGACGTTTGTCATTTAGTAGGAGTGTCGAGGAAAGCATGTTACTCGATTAATGAAAAGCACATGGGACTAATCTTTCATATTGTTATAGACTCTATACAGTATATGTTAAATTTTTCTTTGTTAGTCTAATAAATAAGCCAGTTTAATACTCTAAAAATTCATGGTAAAAATATGATAAATGAATATTTTTATTATTTAATATTTTAGAATGTTATAATCACCGTATTAATACTTTTCTGGTTTGCTCTGTTTATTTACATATCTAAACAAACCGATAAAGATCGTTTGTTTAGATTAAAATTTATTATAAATTATACAGATGTTCGTAATTATATTAGTTTATGTTTTCAGTTAATTAAATTTAACCTATAAATTTCAATTTCGGTTTTTTAAACATAAAAATGAGCTAGAAATGCAAAAAATTTTAGCCATCCTCCTTATTAATTAATATATTCGTGTATAATCGAGAATTTTTTTTGCTTAAAATCCTCGGAAATATTTGTTGATGGTTTTATTTTATCCAAGAAATAAATCATATGATAAATGATAATATATCTAGCCTATTCGGTCAAGAATTCTATAAATTTTCTTATAATACGATGATTTATTGTTGTTGTTATTGGATTTCTAATTAAATTTTTATAAAATTAAGAAAACTTTAAAAATTTCGATAACAGATAATCCAATTAAATATGTATGCATATAGCGTATTCACCGTTTTGAAAGAATGGCAGCATAAAATATATCGTGCGAAACCAACTGGTTGCTTGTAGTCTACATACATTCTTACGACTGATACTTGTGCTAGATGTGCAACCACTACACGTTTCGTGGTAGTCTAATTGCCAAAATGTGAAAGTCTTGTCGATAGATTTCAACGACGTTCATGGCTTTTTATCACGGTATCTGCATTTGTCTTGTCGTTGTTTCTGGAAAACGAAACATTCGAGGAATCTCAAATTCATATGTGTAGAGTAACCTACTCCAAATTTACACTTAACTTGTATAACTACATTAAGTAAATCAAAGAGATTTCTCAAAACTGTTCGTCAAGTAGAATGATGGCTTGAAGGCAAGAAAAAAAAGAATTAAATGGATCGTTAATTGACAGGTGTTTCTTTGTGGCGGTGAATAGCCTAAGAGGATGCGGTAGATGACAAGAAAGAGATAATTGGCGGAAGATGCACATTCTCTTATCCTCTTGTTTTATTTTACCACTTAACAATGATAATCCAGTAAGCAGCGCTTAAACAACATCGTGGACCACCTCTTGGATGGCAGCTTTGAATAGTTAATTGGTCCTTGTTTCTCTTGTAGAAAAGTTTTTCCATCGTTTTTGCAGCTGTCGTGTTATGCAGATAAAATAAACTAAAAATAAAAATGGGTTATTGGAATTCATAGGAAACTGTTCCATTTTGAGAGGAGTGCAAGGTAGTTTAATTATTGCTTTTATAATTAACTGTACTGAAATAAAAAATAAGTTGTATGGCATTTTAAAAGTATGTGTATAAAAATTAAATTTTAAACAACTATGTCTTATATTTAAAAATATGTTTCAAGTACAAAACTAATAATAGATCCATAAATTATTGATGAAGCTATTTTGTATAAGCTTATATAAAAATTTTAGTTGTTTGTGTACACTTTTTAAATATTTTATGATAATTACAAATTTTTATTGGAGACTTATATAACCCATGGCCTAAATAATTATGTGCTATGTAAACAATATACCTAATTTAACTTAACTTTCAATAAATTCGATATTCCTGTTCTATCTTTAAAAAATCTATGCTTATTAATAATTTATTGCTTTAAAAACATATTTTAATTTTTCCTAATTTAAGAAATATTTAAGCAAAACTATATTCAAGAATGTATGATTATTATATAAAATATTATGTCGATAATTATATTTTAACTATAAATAAATGTGATGATCTAAATAGCAATATGAGCACATTCATGACTCAACTAATTGCGAATAAAATAAAAGCATTCCTAAATCCAGATGATCATCAATGTATGCTATAGTTATTAAGAGTAAGTTTGCAAAAATGTAATATGAAATAAAATTTTCTTTTTAATATATATATTAATAGAGTTAAACAAAAATAACTCTTGAAAGTATTGATGATCAAATTGTTCTGAAAGTTTAATGTTACATTACATTGTCGGCATTAAAAAAGTTAAATTCGAAATAATTCACCGACTTTAGTAATATATACCCCCAAAAAAACAAAAAACAATGTCTAAAATTTCGATCTGAATAAAGCTGTTCGAAGTTTTAATAGTCATCTAAAATATTTAGGCCCATAAATCTTTTAATTTTAGGTATTCCAAAGATTTTTACGATAATAACTGGCGAATAATTTCCACATAATATATTTTAAAAAAGGATTGAGTTAGAAACGAGAAAATAAGAACATTAACGAACCGAAGTATGTTTCGCATCTGTTCGTCACCATCACGTTTTGACATACTTATTTTGCCACTTTTGGATGTCAACAGTGAAACCGTGCAGTCTATAAATACCTGTGACATCTAAAACGCCGGCAATGGGCAGGTGTTACATGGGAATATTTGAAAGACAAAGCGATGATTTGGTCTTCACACGTCTTTTTCTTCTACTCGAATCTCTTCTAAACTAAACATAAGGCTCGAAGCACATTTCTTTCTTTTCTTAAACCAGACAAACCAGACATTTTTTTCTTATGGAAGTATCGTTGTTGCTCTAATTCTTAATTTACATTTAAATGATTTCGTATATTCTATATCTATACTAACATCTCAGTTCTGTACAGTTTCCGTTTTTGAGTTGATAAAATCTAAGTTTACGAACTGTTGGCTTCTAAATTGCAAAAATAAAATATGTTTAAACTTACTCCAATTTGTAACGCAAGCTTATAGAATAACTTTAAAATGCGGGCTACAAATGTTTAAAAAAAATTTACTTCTGGAACCTCATTTAACTCTGATGGATTTATTTCAGTTCAAAATGATTCGTTGCCATCTATCATCTTAATGGCAATAATACTTTCGATGCCGTCCGTGTGGCATAATAATTAAGCCCTTATGATGTTTTATACGAAATTACTGAATATAAAAACTCTATTATGAGAAAGCGAAGAAGAAATAAACAAAATCTATTTTTATGACTTAATGTGTACAAAGTAATGCTAAGCGGTGCCTTTTTCCGACATGGAATGCTCTTGCCGTTCCACATAAATGCATCCAACTTGACATCTAGCAGCAAATTGTCAAATTAAAATTAAAAAATGAGACTAACTGCTCTTATTTCTTATTTCATCAAAAGTTGAAAATATGGACTTGAATATAATTTTAAGTTTTAGAAATAAGATCGTTAGTCTCATAGCATAACAGGATAACTATTAATAAAGATTTAGCCATGATTTTTTTAATATTAAAGGTTAATAAGCTCCACAAATTTCACATTACGAAATTTATGTAGAAAAATTCAGTTATTGAATGTCTTAAGACCATATTTATTAATATAATTTAAATTTTATATACAAAATGTTACAAAACATATCATATATTATATATTATTTCCTAACAGTTGTCGATAAGAGAGAAATATTTTTTCATTAAATATACCAGAGAAAAATTAAAGATTTTTGGAAATTAATTTCAAAAAATGTTTAATTTATTTCTATTATATTTAATTTTCTTACAGTTTATAAAATTTCCAATGATGTAGAATCAGGAAAATTTTTTTTTAAATTCTTTCAATTTTTGTAATAAAAAATAATTATAATTTTTCATTTCATCATTTGATTTGATTTCAAATCTTTATAATCAATCTGATACTGCGTTAATGGAATGATTATCATCTCTCTAATTCTAACATCTTTACGTTCTCTTTAAATCCACTTTTTAAGATTTTTTTTCCATGATCAAATTTCATTTACATTATATTAATTTCCATTTTTAATAATTTACCTTTACAATATCGTTTTTATGCTATATAAATAACAGTTTTTAACTAATTTACGTGACAATATCATATCGCATATATTCGCCATTTTACGCCTTCCTTTGTTTTCGATTTAAATCGAGTCTTTGATTTTATCAAACTATATGCATAGTTATTCTTTATAGTTTAAATTATGCTCATTTGGCAACATACTTTAGAAAGCACTACAGAAAAGTTTCTGCATCATCTTGTATTGTTTAGCATTTCCTTACTAAAATGAATTTTAGAAAGAATAAACGGTAACGAATAATTTTTCTAATATTTTTTGGCTCAAAATAACTTATTTTTCTACTCTCTAATTGTAAACGGTTCAAAATTGCAGCCAATATTATTTACTTATTCCCATGTTAAATTGCTAAAAGATTATGATTAATTTCTTTTTTAAACATTTCATAAAATAATCTGCCAATTTTATAAATTTAGCTTACAAATCTTCTGTCCATTGAAAAAAAGAGGAAAAAAATCAATAATTTATGTAAATGAGCTTCCTCGAAGGGAAGTAGAACTTAAGTGAAAAACGACGTCCGTTTCAATATTTTCAATATAAATTACATAGTGATAAATAGTTATAAATTAGACCTACATCCAATACAAGTCATATTGTATACACCAATGGTCAATTTATTTTGTTTTATGGAGAACAATCTTAATGTTCCAACTACCAATCACACGCTTGGAGATATGGCGATATTAATCTTTCAGGAATTCAGGCGCCAGATCATTTAACGAATTAAATTTAGTAATTTTGTAAAAATACTGCGTACAAATCGAATATGTATGAATAACAAATTTGCACATCAAAAACTCATTTGTAAACTTTGTCGAATTAATTAGTTATTATAGAATTTTGCATTATTTATAAACTATATAAATATTAAAAATAATAAAGGTTGTGCATAATATGTAGTTCTTAACCTATTTAAATTGGAATTTAAAATTTTAAATAGGAAATTAATTAAGCGTCGTTAGTACATTTGTAGTAGATAAAAAGGGAGAAAAAAGATAAAATTAGACGAATAATTAAAAAGTTTTTAGTTTTCGAAATAAACAAAAGAAAAGCCATTTGCAAGAAAGTGTTTCCCTTATTTTATCATATCAGTTCTTGTTGGGGTTATGAGGGGGAAGAACTGTTATCAGATCAGGGGTAATGACTCGAAAAGAAATCGCCTAATATCCTAACTTCTGTGCATCTGCTCTCCTCAATTATCGTCGCCCGTTTGGACATTCGGAACCGACCCAATAGCTTTAGTTGGTTCTTTTTTACTGTTCTACCGTTTTATTCCCACAAGCTTAGAAAGTGCCTTCACCTCCAGATGGGAAAGTAAAGGATCGCATGACTATCTCCTTTCTGCGCCGTTAAGAAACCTGCAGTCTGTATTCTACTTTGCTATAGGCCCCGAATGTGGTGGGTTCTGCGTAGTTTCTAGCTCATTACGGGATTTCTTAGTAGGGAATATTCTACTTGCATTAGAGGATAATCTCTGAATTTCTCCAACGATACCCGTTTCATAAATAAGATTGAAAACTTATTGGAATTAAATCTAATAACTTATAAGCAATATTTGTCAGAAGTAAATAGTTAAACAAACTTTAAAACAAAATTGCTATTTTATATATTTTTAATTAATAAATAAAATATAAAAATAAGTTTCATAGATTCCGTGTTAACCTGAAAACGAATTAATCTGATAAACTTTTATGACAAATAGTATTCAATATCAGAATTAATTTTAAATCCGGAAGGAAACAGTGATGATAAAGATTAGCTGATGATTACAAAGATAAATTAATTTTAATTAACAGCGTGTTTAATTTCAATCAGACCTGTTGCTGATTTATACGATAAAATCCTTTAGAAAAATTATATTTAAATATAAAGTTTATCCGTTCATAATATTTACTTAAAATTCCTTAATTGGTAGCTTGATGGAAAATAAAATATGTGCAAATATGTGCACATATTTCTGGGTGATAAAAAAAAATGTTGAAAAGGAAATACAGTAGATAACTGTATCCCAGATATTTATCCTCTCCATCTTCATTTTCCACGAACTATTTGATAAAATTGTATTTTTTGTAAAAATGATAAATGACCTACATTAAGTTTCGTTTCATTAGATAGAAATCAATAATCTGTATATTTTATTGCCATAATGAATGATATTTTTTATGCTATAATTATGATATTCATAAAATTCAGCGACAGTAATAGGCTAATATTAAAGCATTTTATAAAACAAATAAATATAATTTAGCTCTAAAGGAATCAAATGTTAGAGTTTTACGAATTAATACCTTATTATTAATCAATCAGATCGATAATCAGAAATGTTGCAATATGTAAATCTTTTTATAAGTGTAATATGTAGTTGTTCTTTTTGGAATTTTGAAATAATATAGATTTTTTTATTAATGAAAAGTTATATCAAGATTAGTTTCTTGTATATGAAGTTTTCATAATTATTTGACTTTTAAAATTGCAAATATTAATAACTAAAATCTATCTAAGAATTAAAATAGTTTTTAACTGCAAAACAAGTGCTGGTATATTCATATAAGATGAATATTCATATAACTAAACAGTAATTATAAATATGTTCGAAAAAAAACTGATTTATAAATAAAATATTAAAAAATGCAATGTATAAACTATTAATAGAAATATTTGTTCCTGTATATGATGGAAAAATTTATTTCGAAATCTTGATTTATTAAAAAACATGCATGTTTTTCGATAAGAATACTATAAAATTGCTTTTAGAATAAACTTGTAGACAACATGTAGATAAATATTAACAAAAAATTTGTAATATTATACTAATAATTAATTTAAATTTTATTAATGGAAAGTTTAAACTACTCAAATTTTGAAGATGATTCTAGACATTTCAGTTAATAATGCCTTAAACTATTTCAATCATTTTAAGCGATAAAGAATTATACATAATTTCAATGTTATTACGTATCTAAAATGGACATTAAAAAAGGATTTATTCAAATTTAAATCCTTACACTAAATAACACATTTAATTATATTTAATAAGACTTATTTAAAGAGCATTAGTGATATAAAATATGAATCATGTTATAAATTTTTATTAATCATGTCTATAATAATTTATATAAAATAATGAAAGAAAAAAACTTAAATTATTAAAGAAGATACTCATTTTCTGACAATTTAAAAGAAAATAAATATTATATAAAGTATATAAGATTTTAATATACAATAATATTACAGATAACTATTTGGAGCAAAATTTATTCGTGAAAAATAAATCTATAAATAAAACAGAAATTCGTGATTGTAATTTATATATGAAACAATTGAATCTACGGAATGATAAATGGTATGGCAAATATATAGATACTAATTACTAAAATGATATTTAATATCAAGATGCACGACAGTGATCTAAGCCGAGTACCATTAGTCACCGACTGTCTCTTATTACCAGAATCACTTATGGATAAAATTCAACTTGCTGTAACTTTCGATCTAAATTAAATATTTTTAATATGATTTTTATCTTTTTTTATTTAAAATGCAAAATTTAAACCGTCACATTCAATAAAATAACTAGACTATTACAGTTTGAAAACAGCAAAAATCGGTTAAAGTTGTTTTTATTCTTCTTCTCCTTAGACATCTTTAGGGATTGCATCCGATTTTGGCAAAATTTGAAATATAGAAATTTCTTATATTGCTTAAGAGTATCTTAAGAATTTTGGCACAATCTGACTGAAAATAAAAGAACATACAATATTTAATAACATATCAAACATTTCGTTAGAAAGCTTTATTCGAGAAACCGTTTTCATTTAAAAAATTAAATTTAAATTATATCTATAGCAAAAAAATTAAAGTTTAGATTATAAAATGTAAAAAATAAGCCAATTACTAAGAAATTAAAATATTTCTTATAATTTAAGAAGTGCTGCTTGGTTGATTGAGTTAAGCCGAAAATAAAATTATATAGAGATTTAAAATTAAGCAAATAGGTATTACCTCTAACAAAAATCCAAATTTTTCAATAGTTACTTGATAATTTTCTTTCATGTTTAATGATTTTGTAATAGATAATATATTAACATATACTGTTTGGCATGAATTAAAATAATTCGTAAAAATTCATTAATTAATGCTTTAGTCTATTGATAACTGTTAAAACCTTTTTCACTTTAATTATTATCGTATTTTAGGTTTTTTTTTTTTTTTTTTTTTTTCTCAAAATCTGTACTTATTAGAATCAGATTTAAAAATTGCAATAAATATACTTAACTAATTTAATTATTTCCTTATAATTTAATCTAAAGAGCTATTTTTATCTAAGCCTATCTTAGATATTACAATAGTATTAAAACATACATATAGATGTTATTATCAGAATATCAACTTAAAACATTGGTAATTTATAAGTTAATTTATAATTTTAGAATTAAATTATTAAAATATTGGAAAACATTGTTTATTGTAAAAGTCATATTTACAAAATAATAATAAAATTAAAACGTTTGTTAGGAGATGATACCAGATTCAAAAACGAAAAGTTTGTCATCATTAAATCTAAGAAAATCCACATTAATAGCAAGATAGCATTTTATTTATTTATTGAATAATCCAAGGAAAACAAAATTTGAAATGATTTGGAAATATATATTGAATCAAAAGTTATCAAGAAAGCAAATTCAAACTTCTGAATTATAAAAATAGATGAAAAATCAAATTGACTCTTTTAAAAACTTACAAAATACAGAAAATTCAGTGTAAAATATCGATAAAAATATTTAGGCTACATTTGCATGGACTAAACTCTAGTTAAAATCAAGAATTTCTGACTAGAACTATGGATATAATTTTAATAAGTTTCGGAAAGAAAATATATTGATAAAATAATCTTTCATAAAATTTCATACATTTATCTATTGACTTTAAACTGTATTGCATTATTTAGATTATTTTAATTTCCAAATAAGAAATTTTAACATAAGACTTATATGATATATTTATATAAGTTGTTGATTTAAATTTTGTTTAATTTTCCCATTGATTTTTAGTTTGAATTGATATTGTCTTATAAATTCTTAGTTAATGTGTTCTAATAATAATATATAATATAATTTATTAAAGAAATTATTTGTATGGGAAATGCATCTTCATTTTAACACAAAATCTAATTAAAATAAAAGTTTTATGTTAAATTAATCCTAGCGATATATTTTTTTCTTTTAAGTTCCTATGGAAAAAGAATAAAATTTCGATATCAAATTATTTTTAAATTATTACCGTTCCTCGTCGCTGTATTTACTCTATTATATATGTAATTTATGTTATCTTTCTTCATTTTCATATAAATCTTTGCATTCCATCGCTGGATTTCAAGTGCAATGTGCTTTCAACAATTTATTGTTTTTTTTATATATATTTCAAAACATTTGAGAGATAATAACTTAAATAGAAAATTTTCAAATCTTAAATGAAATACGAGAGAAAAATTTCTAAATTCTAAGATTTTTATCTCTGAGCAGTCCTCTTATCTAATTTCCAAATTAACTTTTTAATGATTAATTATGCAAATAAAAAAAATATAGTGCATGGTTCAAATTAAAATGATTATAATGGATTAATTTATTATTCATATAAGATTGTAAAAAGAAATTTAATAGATTCTACTTAATAAACGAGTTATAAACAGTTGTTGTAAAGAAAGACTCTTATTATATTTCTCAATTGGAGAATAAAACGTTAAAGATAGCAATAAAGATAAGCTGCATACATATTTAACAGAGTACCAGTAAGAAATTTATATGTTCTAAATTATCAGGAATGGGTTGTTCTCAAATTTGGTTTACAGAAATTTTATATTAGGCGAGTGGTTTAGTGGACTCGAGTAAACTCTCTCATTAACTGCTGCGGTTGTGTTCTACTTGATCAGAACGTAACAGCTAGTGCGTAATATTTCCTCCCCCTTTGCCACCCCTGGAGATAAAGTGTCCAGTTTGCTGTTCACCACCGCGCTCTTTTGGCGTCTCTGGTATGAGGACCACCTACGTCGTTTTTCCATGGCATCGTTTCCTTTTGCAAACCTGATATATAGTATAAGTCATGGACATCACGTGAAGACACTTCCTAAGTAAGGTCTGATCTAACTCTAAAGATTTACTATGGCTAGCTATATGATATATGATCGTTATAAGTTCGAGATTCAATTTTCAGTTTTATATTGTAGACTTTTTTATAAAAAAACTGCGAATTCAATCAGAATGCATGCCACATTTTCAAAACCGAATTTTTTTTTCTGTACAGGATAATATGATAGCATTCGGTTACAAAGAAGTTTTATTGTTTTCTACAAACCGTAATATGTAGGTTTCCTTTTATTACTGTTTTCCTATATTTTACAAAGAATTAAATTATGCAAAATATTTTTCTTTAATTCTCATTATGATTCAATTCTATTAACCTATACTTTTAATTTGAATATTTTTCTGTTATTCTAAATATTGAATATTTTAAGATGTAGAACTAACCAAATATTGTAGTCTAACTTATAAATAAAAAAATTATTAATTCTAAAATTTGTATTTATTATTAAATTGGGGTAATCTATAAAAGATTTCAAGTAGTGAATACTGTAAGTTCTTGTGAAACGTTCTCATTTTCATCAAACAAGGCTAAATTTACAAAAATTCTTTACAGATTTTTACCTGTGCTATGTTGAGTTGAATTTTATATCTTTGGAAAATATGTTTTCCATAAACTTTTTCATTAATTAAACTAAACGCAAAACATTATAGACAATATTAGATAAAAATAATGATTAATGTTGTGGACAAAATCATATTTTCTGTAATTAATATATCAATAATGATTATAAATTTTTATCGATAGATTACTTGCACAAATTCAATTTTTGTAAAAAAATATAAATTATTATGCTATGGATGTTGTAAACCACTATAAATTTGGCCTTTTCTTTTCACTATCAGAATGGATCGATTAATCAAACTTAATAATAATGATGAGATTACTCGAGATGAACTTAAAGGGCAACAAACAAAATAAATATTTCAAGCACAGCATTAAAACGAATTCCTACAAGATCAGAACTAACGAATATGTTGAGAAGATCGGAGATTCAGATCGCGTGCACCCAGCGGCATCCCAGAAGGTAAAGACAGAGAGAGAGAAAGAGAGGCCCATTAAACCGACCGATAGCAGGCAAGGTTTTTGATGGCACCATTAAAGTCAGACGATTATACGGACACGACGTGGGTGGTTGGGTAGCGAGCTCGGTTTTGCTACAAATAGAAAATCGTCCGACTGTTCACACCTAGACCAGACCGACTCAACCTGTTTGATTGTTAGAAGGATACGTAACGAGTCCTTAAAGAGCTCGTAAAAAGAAGTGAACTTAGAAAATCCAGTCAAATTTATGATGCTGAGATCTTTTAAACGTGATTTGGAAATCGAAACTAAACTAGCCGCTGTACGGTTTTTACGACCAAAAGACCTCCTCTGTACAAGCCTTATCTTGACGGAAAAACAAAGAGGATGACGGGACTAAATATGCTAGACTGTGGAACCCGTCTTACTCACCCGGAATGGCTCGGGGCTATCAAATCCCTCTAGACTCACAATACAGACTTACTGCTGACGGATCCTTTGTTGATTCTCGAGTAGGACACAATCTGCTTATATTCCCCAACTTTTAATTGCAGTATTTATGTCAAGAAATCCGATCGCATCTATTTGTCTTTTCCAAATCAACCTCAATCCGTTAAAAGTTATGAGGATTATGAAAATGAATTTCTTCCCTTTCATGTAATTAATTGCATTTCAATTTTTATAAATATCTCTTATTCTAAATGATATTAATTGCTGACTGTCTTTATTATGATTAATAAAGACAGTCAGCAATATTAATAACCATTTTATATATTACTGTTAAAAATTATATTCTATAAGATAATTGAGATTATGTGATTATTAAATTATCAACGATAATAATATAAGTTTATCTTAAAATGCAAATAAAAATTATGGAATTAACTAATAAAAGTTTTTCCAAACATAAATTACGTTATCTTAAACGATATAGAATTAAAATGCAAATAAAAATATACTAGTGATTTAATATAAATAATACTGTATTAATTCAGTATAATTTTAAGCAAATCTTTCATAAGAAATTATATCTTTGAGATTAGAGAGAAAAAAGGCTATATAGGCTAAGATAAAAAATTGAAGAAAATGTTGGAATTTCTCACAAGATATAGTAGTGATAAATATGATATATTTTAAGAGAATTATTTAAATATTAAACATTAATATTCTTAATATGATGAAAATTATTCTCTTAATACAGTAGTATTAATGTTTCAATAACATAAAATAAAGGTAATCAATATAACTCGCCATATTAACTAAATTTGATGAGTTGTATTATTGTTATTGTCAAACCTAAAAATAAATAATTATTGATAAGTCTTAAATTGTGAATTAATTGTTCGTTCTTTGATTTACCTAATTAAAATATCGTTATATTTTTTTCATAATTTATACTATAATAAAAACTAAAGCGATATTTTATTTGCAAAAGTCAGATAATGATGATACTTTAAAAAGGATAAGGTTAGTGCAATAGCTTATTTTCAAATGCAGTTCGTTTGCTATTTCTTAAAAATAAAAAATTAAATTTAAAAGTAGCAATAAATAACGCCAGTCTCTTAATATAAAATCATTCACAAATTTCTATGATGTGTTTGATTTATTTAGATGCTTTTGTTATAATGAAGGTAACTAAATAGTTTTTTTCCCTTTTTCCAAGAAATTTAAGTTTTTGTTCAATTTGTGTTTTTGAAAAAATAGTTTTGAATATATCTTAGCGAAACAAGCAGATTTGACAAATAATAGCCTAAAGGCCTACTTAAAAACTACTGATTTTACCGTAGGGAAGCTATTTGCAATTACAATTACTCGAACATCCACGGCTTTTGTATTATTTGAACTTTTTACAATAAATAAATAAATATTTAAAGAGTAAATCAAATTGACAGGTTGTTAGCTAATTCAAAATTTTAGATAATATTTTTTTCTTTTTCTGAGAAGTGGTATCATAAAATTGAATTAATAGGCTATTGATCTAAAAAGTTTAACATTCTACACTTTTCTTTAATAAATATGCTAAATATTTAATTGTTATATGTATTCAGCATAGCTATCAGCTATCGAGTTACTCTTACATCTATAAAAATTAAAACAATGGAGATAAATAATATGGTTGCAATGCCACTATTCTCATCGCAAAAAATCTATCTGAAATTTTTAAATACAGTTATTAACATTTGATTATTTTCTATGATATATAATAATATACTAAATTTATAGGTCTAGAAATTGTATGAGTATCAATATAAATTTGTTTTGTACAGTGTAAGAACTTTAGTATATGTAAAGTATAAAAGATATTTAATTTAGATTGTTAACTGATTAATAAAGAATTAATAAAAACTTTAAAAATTTTATTCAATAAAGTGATATTTCCATATCGATATTACAATCGGTATTAAATATTCTAACTTGTATGATAATGCTGAAAGATTAATTTAATTGTTAAAGAAAAAATGATAAAAAATTATGATTCAAATAACATTTGAATATATACATTTTATATTGATAAAATGGATAAAAATCTTAAATAATTTTATGTACTGCGTTATTGTTGTATTTATAATTTTATTGTTTGCTTCATCATCATATTTTTATGGATTTAGTAGGCCTATATATTTTTAAATGAAATATTTTAAATGGAAATTAACGTATATAGAATATAATAAATAATAAATTTTATAATGATATTTGAAATATTTTTCGAATTTCTAAGTATTTTTTTCATTTCTATTATTCTGATTTACAGGGAAACAATTCAGTTCGATCGGGATCTTTTATGAAAGTTAGATAATGGAAATTTAATCTTTACATGATTGAAAATAATGTAAACTAAATTGTTCATTAGATTTGAGCTATTAAAGAATTTTCGATATGAGCAGTAGACATTAAACCTTATAAAATTTCATATGAAGTATTTCTTTCGAATGTTTCAAACATCCGACCAAACCATTTTTGTCTTGATTTTCTATCTGCTTTCATGAAGTCATAAAGATTTTTATATATAAAAAAAAAAAGGTTAATGCTTTCTACAGATTTTAGAATGTAGAATTAAGACACTGAATAATAAAAATTAAGGCATTTATATGCATATGGAAAACAGAAAAAAAATTAAGTTGTAGGTCTGCTTAGAGAAATTATTGCAATTCCACGCCATATTAATTATTATGCAATCCTTATACTATATAAAATTGTGAAATGTTTAAGCAGTTACTTTTCTATTGTTTTCATTCAGAAATAATATACAGTAATTCATTAAATAAATATTTTATAAAATAATAATCCGCAAAATTTGAGTAAGTATTTATTTAAAGAAATATCACATTACAAATTATATTTTTAAGAAAAAGCTTAATTTTTCATTATAGTATCTTAGTTTTAACATTTCTTGTAAAAGAAAATATCAAATAAAAGTAAAATAAACTTTAATTATCTTTATATAGTTAATATAGTATAATCAGCAAATAACAATAAGTTACGCTGTATTTTAATGAAACAGTTTAATCTATGATTATTCATAAAGAAAT
Source organism: Androctonus mauritanicus (assembly GCA_011317285.2). Taxonomy (NCBI): domain Eukaryota; kingdom Metazoa; phylum Arthropoda; class Arachnida; order Scorpiones; family Buthidae; genus Androctonus; species Androctonus mauritanicus. Next base: position 32,225 of record WUQG02257625.1, on the reverse strand, counting down.
TTGAAATTATTTACTTATTCGTAATTGAAATGAATGTCATTATTTCAAAATACGTGTAAATTTTGACCTTTTGAATTGCATATAACCAAATCTTGACAAGCGTGCCATCTAGGACACGCAAACCACATCGAAAGAATAAGTTTTATATAACAATAATAATTCGTTATTGATACAATTAATAAAATTTATGACTTCTCTGTCAGTTTATATTATAATTAAATTCTAATCATTACATCATATAATTCTTTAGATTTGCAACAGACTTATAAAATATTTCTTTTTAATTTTGAAGTATATCTGCCTAATTATATTCGGATAAATAAATTATTTCGATTAATGATAATTTCAGCTAAACGAAGGTTGTTTATATAAAATACGGTAATGTAATTCAGCAATTGATAAAGAAATTGCATGTTATTAAAAATACTGAGTGAGTTGAATTTAGCAGAAGTTGTATAATGAAAATAGGAAATAATTGGTGAATATAGATGCTTGAACATTAATTTTTTATAATTCTTTTTCAAGCTATTAAAATAAAACATTTCATACCAATAATATTGATTAATTTATATTTATACAATATATATATACATATATATACAATGATGGTGTATATATATACCATCATAAAATTGTAATTATTAAGTTCATTTTGCAGAATAAAGTCACAAACAAAAAAGTTCATTATTAATTTTGGAATACAGTCCAAATTTTAAGTTGAGATTATATATTTTCTATTTAAATATATAAAGAATATGTTTAATAAAAATATAAGTAGAACGTTTATTGATGGTACGTAATCTTATTGTCATTTTTTATAAAGCTTTTAAAGAATATATCTTTTGTTTACGACAAATAGTTTCAAATATATTGAATATTTAAAATTTCAAATGATCGCTATTCTGTACAAGACCATTTAGAGACTTTAAAATTAGCAATAATATAATTAAGATAAATGGAAATAATAATGTAAAACTTGTACGTTCTGCAATATTTTATTCTTGAGATTTCTTATAAACGGCTTGATACATAAACAGATTGAAAAAGTAACTATATAGAGGTCATATACCATTACTGCAAGTGTATCTAAAATCTTTCAATGACTGTAATATTATTTATACTACATGAGACAAATAGTTTCAGAGATATCGGCATTTTAATATTTCGGATGGTCGCCGTCTTCTAACGAGAACATCTTCAAAATTAATAAGTATGCTATATATCTTGAATAATAATAAAATTTTTCTTAAAATTTAAATGAACTATTATGTTTACTAACAGACAATCAAATAAAAAAAATTGGTTTAGATATATCTAATTTTTTATTAAAAAAATGTGATATTATATTTAAAAATAGAAACAATACAACATGTTTTATATTTATACCTATAAATATTTTATGTACATATGCATTCTTTAATATAATATTTTTATATATGTTCATAATTTATATATATTTTTAAATTATCAACAAAATAATATTTTGTAAACTATTTAGGTAGATAATAAAACAACTTACGAAATTTTATTATAAATATTTTTCGATTTATTCGTAAATAAAAATATGCGTTTGAAAGTATCGGATGATTAAATGAATAATATTTTTTAGTTAAAAATATTGTTTTCAAACTCCAATAAAACTTAAAATAAGATAAAATATTAACATTCATCATTCTGAACAGTGCATAACAAACACTTTAGCAGAATTCGAATTTTTATTTTAGAACTTTGACATTATAGTTGTAAGCTAAATATATTTTATTTACATAATGGCATGCGCATTAAAAATAATGATATATACAGTAGTATTTCTATAATATATAGTAATATTATTATATGATAAAGAAAATTACTAGTTGACTCTTTATATTTGGAAACGGAATCAAAGGGTAGAATAAGGTTTGTTTGTTTATCTGATTAACAGCACTCTACTTTGCGTAAACATTATTTAATTTGAATAAAATTCACATATACATTAATATTCAGAATTAATAGAGGAATAAATCTGTCGAAAATAATCAATATAGGGTCAATATTACTGACGTAATAAAAAATGTTCACAGAGTTCAGGCAATATTTTGTGTAAATATTATTTGATTTGAATGAATTTCACATACTGTATATTATTGGAATTCTTTGAGAAGCGATCAAAAAGAATCTGCTAAGAGCAGTTTTTTTATCCTTCTCAGGCTTCTTAAATTTGACGAAAATTTTAAAGATTCCCGACTCAATAAAAAAAAAAAAAAAACTTTTGGTTAGGAGTGATTAATCATAAATATTTATTTTTATAAAATGAAAAAATTAAATATTTTATTAAACCTAAATGAAACTGTTTGAACTACTATTTCTGAATGGATTAACCATGAGAAAAATGTCAAATACCTAAATGTCTGTTAGATCGTTACCTGATCTTCACTATCCCTGAGGGACTATGGTCTCAATTTAAGAAGCATTGTTCGAAAAAATGAAATCTGTTGAAAATGATCGATATGGAATCATATTTGCTTGGATATAATCTGCCCAAACAGTATATCGTGTAAATATTATCCAATTTTTTTTTTTTGGATTATTATTACTAACATTTTTGAAATTTAATGTGATATGAAATATGAATAGATGAAACGATCATCGAATCATCGATTTCCTTCCTTAACTAGTTTATTTTTTAATATGAATTTATGCAAGAATGTCTAAAATTAAATTAACAAATTTGTAATTATTATTATAATGTGGGAAATCACTCCATTACAATCTCTATTACAATTGATACAAGAGTAGACATAATAAATGCACCTTTCTTCTATTAATTTTATACGAGGCCTTCAGGAACAACCTATAACTATGATAAGGATGGCAGATAGATCAGGAATGGGAATCGTTAAACTAGGATTCATTAAAAACACATATGGAATCCAAAATTAATTCTAGATCCTTCATGAGGATGGCGAGATGATCTTAGTACGTAACCATTTTGTTTTAATTTTAATAAGTTTTATATAATAGGCCTATTAATTTTTATTATTTTTCCGAAATTACATTATTTAAAAATTCTAAAAGTTTTGTAATTAAAATTCAAAATTATTAGTTTGGTTTATTTTACTTTAAAAAATAAATAAGAAAAGAAATAATTTTATTATTTTATATAAAATACACTGAATTTCTTAATGCTTAAGAAATTTTGAGCAGATTTGACAAATTTCAATCTTTACCTAAAATTCTTAAAAAGTTCTGAGTAATAAAAATAAAACTATAAATAGATGCAAATATAAATTATTAAAATTTATATTGGCATACACTTATTTAAAATTTTCTATAATTTAGATCATGTTAACATCTAGGATTTAGTTATATACAATACATTAAGATTATTTAAACATATAAAGAATACAGTACGTACCGTATACTAAACATCAAATAATCGAAGTTAACATATAATAAAACTTATGGACTATGTAATCTGCTGAAGAGTTTTAATTATACCCGTTGAAATAGTTAATTCATCGAATTTTATTAATTTCCCATATTTATTTTAACAAATCCCATAGAATCCTTAATTAATTGGAATTTCTTGATAAACCAAATAGAATTCAAAATGTTTGGAAGAAACATTCTCATTGAAGATATATTTTTACGTCGAATATTGAATATATCTACTGAATAGCCGAAAATTTAAAGACATCATTCAGTTGTCGATTACAGTCTGAAAAGTTTCATTTTTCGATCGAAAAATATGATGAATGAATAAAATCATTCTGGATTAATATATAATATTATGCACATATTTAAACACAAAAAATTGGAATAGTGAACTCTTATGAAAATACAACATTGTTTACAATAAAATACTGTAGTGATTTTCAACCACAGATATATCGAGGGTCAGCCAGGGCCGTCTAACAGCATTATGGTTCCCTGGGCAAACCAGTGTGCTGGGCCCCTATGACAACCACTTGACATACACAGATTAGCATGGGCCCCTATGCTCATGGGATCCCCGGGCAAGTGCCCATCGGGCACATGCGTTAAGACGGCATTGGAGTCAGCACTCTTTCAATTTTCTATAGCAGTCAATATGAAAGTGATTTATATCTTTTAATGCTTAAAAAACTTTTTAAGGACAATTAAAATTTATTATCGATTTATTTTTGTAAGTTTTTTATATTCACAAATTTATTTTATTACAATCTTTTGCGTGAATTGGAGGCTGCGAAACATTTTGATTTAAACTATAAGGGAATAACTATTATCTGCATTATCGACAGAATTTTATTATGCTGTATAAAGAGTATTAAAATATTTAAATCTCGTCCTGAAATTTTTTTTATGTTAAAGATATTTATAAATACAAAAATTTTAAGTCGTAACAGAATTATTTAGATATAATTCGATTAACATTGAATTCTAGAATTAAGTTATTGCGAAGGAACTGTCAGATCTCATAAATGTTACAACTAAATGGTTAAGGGAAAAATGTGGAATTCGAGAAATATCTCAAACTATTTTGCAACATATTTCATTACGACTAAAAAAAATTGGGTTAAGAATAGATAATAAATTATTTGCTGAAGCAGCCTTAAGTAATTTAAGAAAATTTTAGGAATAAAAATTTGACAAATTTTTTCGTTTAATTCGAAATTTGATTTTACACATATCATTTATGAAATACCATATTTATCTAAGTTAGCATCCTGCATTTTCATTTTTACATAATACATCGTACGTTGATTATCTTAATCTATGCGCTTATTTTCGAAAGGAATTTTTGTCTATGTTATTATTACATATCGAATCACAGAAAAGTTATTCTCAATACTCGAAAAATTTCTTTTAGAGCGAATTTTCGCCTAAAATGCGAGAAAATCTAGTAAAATCGTTAGATCATTCTTATTAGGCTCATTTGTGTTTCTTAAAAGGAACACTGTTTCTTTTCGGCTCTTCTTATCCAATTCTATCCTCAAAGAGAAACAACGCCTTACACTGTTCTCATCAAGGGGCACTCTAAATTGCACGTGACACTAAAGAACGATGATATGAGGATTCGGGTGAAGATACCGAACAATTTGCACGTCGTTTCTTTTTCCTCGTCAGAGTCAAGTCGTTATTTTAACTGTTCCGAGATTGTTTCTATTTCTCAGAAGTTGATTCTTAGTTTCTTGAAATTCCACTATTTTCGACGATGTTAAAGGAATTAGGTATACTGAAAATATTTCTTGTGCGAGTTTCTTAATTCTAGAAATTCGGCTTCTTCTGAACTTTTATTATCCTTACAAACGTGCTATAAATAGGAAGTGGACTAACGTCTTTGGTATTTGAATTCCGTAATTAAGATATTTTACTCCTTTTAGACACCCGTCAAAGAAATGATAACTTAATTTTTAATCTTTTTTTTTATAAAATATATAAAATATTTTAAGCTATCTAATTATTTTTCTTTTTTAGCTTCGCATTTATAGTTAAATTTTCTTCGCTTTCGGTTTTTTTTTCTATTTATCTTTTATATTTATCGCTTCAATGAAATCAAAACACTCGGATCATTTTCAGATTTTATTTCGATATATAACATACAAAAACGATGAATTAAGGAATCCTGAATAGTTGCTACAAGATTCGTTTTTGATACTTAAGTAAATTTACGTTATCAATCAGAACTGGAAGTTATAATATATGCGCTAAAATTGATATAACATAAGAATTTAGTGAAAGATGTTCATAAACTGCACGAGTTGTCTGGAAGCAGACAGTAAAATGAAAGATGGTCGACCTTAATGATTTTTGACCGCCTCGATGTAATGATGTCAAACCACCGGAAGCAAGACGACACTCAAGAGCTTCTTTATTGATGGGGAGGTCTCCGACCTTCTCTTTCAAGCTTCTCAAACTTTGATCCACTCTTCCACCTCATTCTGCATTAATAGAAGACAGACTTGTCATTTTTTTTAAACTCTATAACTTTACTTTCTCATTAAACATAGTTTCTTTCAAGAGCGATACTTTAGATGAAAGCGCTACAACAGATAATGAACTGAAATTACTCTATAACAACGCTGACTTTTAAACTCGTAATTAACGTAATTTAAAGGTTCCAATTTATTGCGTTATAAGCAGACAGTTAGCTAATAAAAATTTAATATTTTTAAACTTCTGTTTTCCCTTCTTCATAATAAACTTTTTTTTAAATTAACGATAAAATTATATTTGTATATGCTTAAATAAATAAATAAATAAGTTATATTAAAAGATTGAACTTAACTCATAAAATATTTATTATGTTGATATCAATCGCAAAAATTATCTCAAACTCGGGTCTGACGTCTTCATCCATTAACAGAAAGTTTATCTGCAGATCTCTGCATCTTCAAATACTACATCACTTTGCAGTAACAAATGGGGATGTCAGGTATAGGATATAGTATAAACATGCATAAAGCTACTAATAAAAACAAAAAAAATAAACAAGGATTTTTTTTAGCAAAGCGTCTTTGCTGTAATAAATTTCCGCTTATTTTTATAATCATTTTATCTTTAAATAAATAAATAAATAATAATTATTAATAAAGAATAATTAATGGCAAATATGCATTCTGACAGTTTCTTAATAACGTATGCAATTATTATTATTATTATTATTACTATTTTTTAACTTTTTAGAGTGTCAGCGACGTCCGCAAACAGTATAACGATATCGCAAACAATCGTCGATAGGTATTGTATATATTTGCTTCAAATGGAACGATCTTTCTCGAACGAAAACCCTGTAGGTAATTATTATAACCTAAAAGATAAATGCATCATGCTTTGGGTAAAAAAGTCATATAACAGAAGCTAAATGTAGCAATGTAAGACCGGAAAAGCGAATGTTTACGAGACAGTTGTAATGGGATGTGGAGCAGGGCTACCAACAATTTATCAGGACATTCTTCATTTCAACGACCCTGTTACTTTAGAGTTAATTTTCTGCCATAGGGTGGCCCAACGGGGAGGTCTATACTAAGATATGGACTATCGAATTTTACTACCACACAAATCATTAGGCATAACTTTCTTTACATTTTGGAAGTTTAGGAAGTCGAAGAAATTATGGAAAAAAATGCGTGTTTCGGATGCTTCGCCTTAAATATATACTATATAGGATTTCTGCTTCTCGTCTTTCGACTTTTTATTGTTTTTGCGTTATCCGGTTTAGCATTTTCAATAAAAAAAAGATGTATTCTATGAACAAACAATTATTTTACGCATAATAATGATAATTTATTTTAATCGTACCAGCTTTTGGTTATTGTTAACTTATGTAGTCAATTAATATTTCTTTTCCCAACTTAATATTATCCTTTAATATCCGTATGACATTAAGAGAAAAATTCGTATAAAAATAAAATATTCCGAATTTTACGTGGATTGGCACATTAAAATTGGATAATTAAAAATTAAAACGATTTAAACATACCACAAACATTAATATACAGAGAACATTGTTATCTTTAATACTGCTAGTAGCTAACGCGGGGAAAATTACTTTTGACCTCGAATAAAAGGTGAAGAAAATTTTAAATATCTTAAAAAAATAAAATTTCTTTATATTCACCATAAAAGGGGTTTCAGTATACTCTCCTGGAGTTATATAGTGATAATGAATCATTAAAGGTAGAAAATTTACCAAGGTTGGATTAAAATGCATGTAATATAAAACAGACAATTTCCTCATTAGAATTACTGGTCTGTGAAGATGATAAACAAAGTTAGTAACTGCATTACACTATTATCTTCTAACAAAGGGAAAAAAATTGATAGTTGATAATTATTTCGAAATCATAATTAAAGGATTTAATTTTTATAACTTTAACGTATTCTTTTAGTTTTCTATTTTTTTCACAGGGATTATAAAGATATATGAATGGTGATAAAGATTTAATGTAAGAATCGTGCTTTTAATAACTGAAAACTGACTAGAATGAATGCGTAATAATTTATTAACAAGCTTATTTGTTTCTTAACTAAAAATATAAAAAAATTTTTAAGTTATCTATTATATCAATAAATAACTTTTAAAATTCATAAAAGGAATATTTTTCACTAGAAAATCGAAATCGATCGAGATATGCATTAAATTGAGTTAATATGCTGTGAAAAATGCTTAAAAAATAAGACAGGATCTGCTGAATAGCAGATTCCGCGACGAGTTTTTTTTTCTTTTTTGCTCTAATCTGGTACATTTTTTATTTTTATTAGTTCGAATTTAACAAAATTCTTATCGTATAGCTTATAAGTTTTATCATTTACTTTAATAGATTGATTTAAAAGATGATATTTTTTTACATTTTTTTTTTTTTTTTATTCTATTGTATTGATTACTTGAGTTTTATTAAGCTGGTAAAAGTAATACAAATTACGAACTCTATCCTCTATATAGAATTATTTATAAACCTATTAATTTCTACATAAATACATTGATTTCATACAGTTAACGACATTTAACATAGAATTTTGAAGATTATATATTAGCTACTGCCGCTAATAATTACGCAGATGTCCGATAACAGTTTTTACTCTACATTATCTAGAGTTAATATAGTGTACTTAATTCGGTTAAATCTCTATCTTAGCCGAAGACAAGCTGACTTATTTTTCCATCTTGTCACATAAGGTTGTCGTTTGGTTAATGACAGCATGACATGTACGAAACAATGGTAACATCAGTCAATGTTGAAGTCCCGACTTACATGTTACCGATAATAATCTTGCTTCGGTATTACAGATAATCTTCATTGAATTTTGTAACAAGTTTTAGAGGACAGTCGTTAGGATTTAAAACTTTTTTCAAATTAAACGTCAGTAGAATATTATATAGATGTTATTAAAGCTGAAAGAACATAACCAGTCGTTGCATTCAATGCTACGACAGTTCAGAATATGCAGAAGACATAAAAAAAAGTAGATAATTTAAGAAGTAATTAACCTAACCTATTTTAAAACATAAATCGATATTTATTGCTAATAGCAGAATATATTTTGCATCGAGTTAAAATATTAATATAAACAGAAATTTCTTACTACGACAGGAATGCATCAAACACGCCAGCAGCCCCTCTCCCCAGCAGTGATGCAGAGGGAGAAGTCATCATGAGATGCAGCTCCAAAGCGAGAATTGATACTGGCATTCAGATCGTGCCTCGGCTGTTAGTCATAGTGTAAAGAGTCAATCAATCAATCTTTATTATGAAAATACTCAATGCTTATAACTATTCGAGCGCAGTTTGTATAGGAAAAATGGTTCGATTAATTTCGAAATATTAATTATCTTCACCAGAGTAGAACAGCCAGAAACTAATTTCTTTCTAACCTTGAAATGAATTTGAACTATTCGTTATCCGATATTCAACGACATAGTAAGCTTTAACAAAAAACGAGAAAAAATATATATATGTACGAAAATGATACCGACTTGTATGTTTATATTAAAATATTTTCTTAATTAACGATGTTCTATAAATAAAACGCATTTTAAGAAGCGGCAAGATCATTTCTTTGATAGACAAAAATGCTCCGAAAAACTGTTCTTAGTTGTTTTACTGTGCGATGTTTAACTTTTATTTTATTTTATTTGTATACGATAATATATTTAAGTATTTTTTAATGTGTCTCTAACTGTCGCATATTTAATCATTTATGTGTTATATAAACATGATTTGTAATACTTGCTGTGTTATGAAATCGACAAATTGGATATTAGAAAGGAATTTTAAAACAAAAATTATACATAAAAAACCATGATATGGTATAATAAAATGTTTACTTATTTGCATAAATATATTAACATTTCTACAGAAAAGTAAAGATATGTTTCTAATGTTTGGCACTATATTCGTGTTGGTTTGTTAGTGTGAACACAGAGAGTAATCATAGGCCACGTCACTCAAACAATACTAAAAGCCACCTGCTTTGAATTTTTCAGGTTATAAGCTTAGTTAGTAAATATTTGACAGTTACCGTGCATTCAGTGTTAAAACTAACGACATATTCTTGTCGTCCAGTTCCTCTAACACCAAGTGGTGTTCATTAAGTGCAGGAAATGACAGGCACGTCCAATTGACTGACGGAAAGTGCTGCAGCCCGAAGCAGGTGCTGCCCACTCTATTTCCCTAGTTAAACTTCCAACACTTATATGATTAATATGGATCAAATTTCAAATAGTGTTTTTGTTACGACATCATGTAATCCTCCATTATCGATACATGTAAGTACAGTCTTATGATTTCCTCCTCTCTCTCTCTCTCTCTCTCTCTCTCTCTCGGAGACGAATGAGGTTAAGCGGTGAAAATGCTAATATACATTTGATGCAACCGAAACACATTTTAGTTAGCATTTATAGATAAACTATTGTTTTTCTCGTATAATATCTCTCCTTTTTTCGTATTAATATATTTTAAAATATTAATAAATTTAATGAGTTTTAAAATTTTCAAATTTATTCATATATTTCTCTCTCTCTTATTTTCTTAAAACTTAATATTCTAAGGAGCTCAAATGTTATTTTTTAATAAATTTAATATAATATTTACTCGTAAAAAGATTAGATTCGAAATCGTTTTATTTTTTCAATATTTTATGTTAATTAACAATTTTTTATTATTGCAAATTTGCACTTCACATAATATAAAGAAATTTATCTTCCTTTATTTAGAAGGAATCTATTATTAAGTAGATTAAGCATTTATGAAGATGTATACTAATTATTTTATTATACGATGATAGTAGCATAAGATCTATACCCATTTCTTAATTGAATTTATTTGCTAAAAATAACTTTATGTATCTTAAAGGCATATTGAATGGTGCATACTTTCTATGCTATCTTATATATACAGTTTATATCCTTAATTGGCTAACGGTTCCTTCCATTTAATTATTACTATCATTAATATAAGTAAAAATACCTAAATTCTTTCCTAAAGCAAGAAATTTGTAGGGGTAACACAAAAAATGTATCATAACATTTCTTTATTATTGAATGGAATAATTTTATTTTTCCAGATCTTTGCAAGTTTTGTATATAGGCCCTATAAGCCTTTTTTTATAATTTTAATAAAATATAGACATTTTGGTGTTGTGAAAAATAAAAAAAGTTTCTTTTCCATTTTATAATTGCTATTTAAAATTAATGTTAATATTCCCTTGATCAACTTTAATTCTCTATTTTATGCTCATTAATTCGATTTTTATGAACTTGCGATTTGATATTCGAACAAATTTAAATTTTTAAACTTTAGTTTTAAATTAAAACCTTTTAAAAAAACAGTTTAAATTGTTACTTTTTACGTAATGTTAGTTTTAATGGAACACTATAAAATAAGAAAACCATTAAAAATAACAATAATTTTTATCACTTTTTCTTAAATTATTCAAAGCTTTTCATCGTTTTTGTGATATGGTATGATATTTGAAACTAAATATCTGAAAAGAAGTTGACGTATAAGAATAACTGTAAAGTCAATTATAATAATTATTGTTTTTTAATCAATTGTGATAATAATAATAGTGATAACTGTCATAAAAATGGATTTATCTTCTTCCTTATATATTTTTTAAAGTTGGCATAACAATAACTAGTTATCATTTTGTAAACTAATTGCTATAACGATTAGAATCGAGCTTTTCCTGATACTGCTCTATTCTCCAGCACGCTCTTTTAAGGCATTAATAAATATGTATAACTATTAATTTTATTTAAATTAATGCAGATTAATACATATACATATATATATTCTATATATTTTTTTCTTATTGAATAATAAACAAATTAGTATTTTGTTTCATTCGTTATCAAGTCATTGGAGTTTAAATTATACGAAAAGATATAATTTACAATGTTTGCATTATTCTGTAGATTTATTTTGTAACCGATTTTTATTTTCCGAAAAATTGTCTGGCGTCGAAAGAGAGAAGGAAAATTATTAAACAAAAGTAAAAATGTTCAAAGAGTATTTATTTATTTTAAGAAGAAAGACAATACGATTTGAAAGTAAAAATTTTAAAAGAACTTAATGAAAATACCACGATTGCTCTTTAATGACTTAAGACAGCAAAAATTCAAAATAAAATTGGAAACAAAACCTAAAGAATTTATGGAATATTTTCATATGTCAGTTAATTTTTCATAATTCCGTTTGTAAAGTTATTTCACAGTTCTTCTTTAATCTCTTGTAATTAATCCCTTACTTTTTGCCTTTTCCGCAATTCCAAAAGAGAGAGAGAGAGAGAGAAAGAATATTAGATGGACTTAATGATTTTCCAACATTTCTTAGAACGACAATAAAATTGATAGCAAAGAAAGTAGAAGCAAAAAACTGTCCAAATTCCTACTAAAATATTTCAAAAATTTAAATAACCTCCTAGTAGGAAAATTAAGAAAGGGGGAAGAAATATGCTAAAGTATTTCATCGTTTCTCATATTTCACCCGACATCTAACGAAAACTAGAAAATGAAGATTTTGACGGTTCAGTCAAATGGTATGGCACAAGCGATTAAGACGTCAGCGTATATGTGCTATTATAATGGAGGAAGGAGCGTAGTCGGCGTGTCTCACATTGTCGACATACCGTACGCCATATCCTACAGTTTAGTACTAGCCTATCTTAGAAAAACATACAGGGAATCTTCGGGTAATTAGGAACAAGGTAGCAGGTAGTAGAATATGATAGAGTGATGGAAATTCTTTCCTGGACTTATCTTCTTCGATTAATTACTGAGGAGAAATCAGAGATCACTCCTTCCAACTATACATAATTATAACAAAAGTTTTCGAAAAAGATTGACTTCTAACAAATCTGAAGGTAATTAACATTTTTATAATAGGTTACTGTCCTTGAAATTAAGTATTTTTTATCTTTTAACACTGATTTATATAATGTCCATAAAAGTCAAAAAACTAGAAATTTTTTCTAAATTTAGAATAATGAGTGTACTAATATTTATTTATATCCTAACTTCAGCGTACTGATTTCTGCTGTAAGCGAAATGAAGAATAACTAGATAAATTTATTTTATAAACACTTAATCGCAATTTTCTTATTTTATTTTCGTATTTTCCCCCCACTAAATGATTCGTTCTAAATTTTTCTTCGTATAAAACTATGATTAACAGTTAATGGATATTTCTTGAGATAAAAAAAAGAAAAAAAAAACATGTGTTTGGTATAAAAATTATACGAAGTTTGAAGAGATTGATGGAGATGATTAATTGAAAGGAAACTAAGTGAACGATGCTTAAGTTCTGCCAGTTATTTAGCTAAGACAGTTTTGATGGTGATCAAAAGCCTCTGCTTGATGACTTAGTTATTCAATCTGCATTCTTCTCCGAAAATATTTTGAAAGTGATCCATATTATGAAATTTGATAATCGATCGTGTTTCCTCCTTGTAGGTTATCCGGATTTTTAACTTTGATTCAATCCAGTGCACACCTATATCAAATATAAACATATAGATAAATATAAGTCAGCTGAAATAAAATCATTATTTTGTAAATTAAACAAATCATGAATTCTCATAAATCTATCATTAGAATTCTAACTTATAAATTTTTTTTAAGTTAATAAATTTTTGAAGTATAGTGATTATTTTTGAGAAATAATTTAATAATGATTAATTTACAAATAATTTAATTTTTATTTTTACTTAGTAGTCTGTCGTAATTATTTGTGAAATCATCATCATCTCTCTCTTTAAATATAGACTAATTATTGCATCCTACTTCGAAAATCAGATTTTAGGTTATTTTTAGATATCTTACAACATTAGTTACTAGTTTTTCATCCATATGGTTTACCTTAAGAGTTTCTAAATGAATTTTTAATAAAAAAAAAAAAAGTGCACTTATCCTAAAAATTCGATTGACTTTTTATTTTATTTGAAAAATAAATTTTATATAATATTAATCATACGTGTTTCAGAAAAAATGTTAAGTTTAGCAGGCTCATATCATTGATGATTTGCAGTAATCTTTAAATTAAGAATTTTTATAAAATCAATTTATCCAAACAGTGTATAGAATAAAATTAATTGAGTAAACAAAAAACAAATAAATTTTATGAATTTGCCGATTATAAAATTAAAATAATTATTCAAATATATATGAATAGAATTTAAAAATTTTAATAATAAATTCTGATTTCTTTATTAATCATTTCCGTACCGAAAATAATTGAAAAAATGTCAAAAATATTTTATATATATCACCGGATTAAACAATTAAATTGATGGATGGATCATTAAGAAACGCTGTTTAGAACATCATTAAGTAGTTCTTGAACATGTAGAAAAGTTTATTAGATGGATCTATAGGTTCGTTTAAAAATTCATAAAAATTCCGACGTGTTCTGCTGAAACTGTATAAAAAAATTAATTTAGAATTAATTAGCGGATGCGATACAATTATTTTTGAGAAAAAAACGAAGAATAAAAAGATTTCTAAACAATGTACAACAATTATCTTACGTTGCGTAAATTTCAAATATAAAGTATATAAAAAACTACATTCCAGTACTTGATAATGAACAATAAATTTAAAAAAATTTTTTTAGCATATTAGGATAGAATTTTAAGCAAAATTATGAATAAAATTCTTTTTTAGGATTTCATATAAAATTTTTTTCACATTTCGAATTAATAATATTTTGTGACAATTATAATTTTTTTAAGATTGAACGTAATAAATGAAATTTTACAAAAATCAAGAATGAGTTCAGCCTACTTACTTATTCTAAGGACATGCTGTCTAGTATCTATAGAAAATAAGATTGGAATTTGTTTTTTAAACTCCATTTATTTTATTTTATTTTCTTTTAGATTTAAGTTATGTACTTTAGATATACATTCCTATCTGATAAAAAGCAAGTATATTGTAAATCTTGAAAAAAATCATCGAATTACTTAATTCAAACTGCTGTTAGAGCTCACTAAAATAAAGGAAAATGATCAAATTAAAAAGAAAAAAGTCTATCCAAATTATTATTGCTAGTATTAATTTAAAATTAATCAGGCTTAAATTTATTTAAAAATTATTTATTGGATTAAACTTCATCGCATTATTGAATAATCAAAGAGTTTTAATATTATATATATCCTTACATTGAAGTAATATCGAAACTGGGAAATAAAGTCGTGACTGATAAATAGCACACGATTTCTTTACTAACAATAATAATCTATTGAATACATTATCATAATTATAACATGAAATAATTTTGTTTGGGAAACATCCCCTAATCGTGTCATCAAACTATAGTTACAAAGGTAATTGACCTATCTAACTGTCCATTTAAATCCTATTGTTGCTATATATATGTATATAATATATAGATCTACAATATATGAGTTTAAACTACAGCAATGGCAAGCAAGAACCTATAACAAGTAACCAAACATTAAGCATTTATTAAACTTCTTTGATGATTTATTGCAAAATAAATTCACTTAGAAACAAAACTCCTATTGGGAATTATATTTTTATAAAATTAATGTTTATTTATTTATAAAATTTGTTTGTTATTATTAAACATTAATTATAAAGTTACAAACGTGTGAATTTATTATTAAAAAATTTTTATGTGGATTATCAGTTGTGCAATGTCCGGATTGTTGATAATCGAATTATTTCAATATATTCGTATATAATTATTCCACAACATGATTCAATTAAAAATAATTCTCTCGTCTTTATTTTTTGATGTCATACAGTACATAACACTTTATAATATTCTATAAATATATGCGACATGTTAACTTTCTTTGACACGTATTTTTTGAATTATTATATAGATTTATAAATAATGGTTTTAGATAGTTCATTAGATTTTTAAAAAATATATAAATTTGGCACTTTTATTCGATTCGCAAACTATAACAAAATACGAAAACCGATTGAGGAAATTCAGAAGTTAAAGAAACCACTGAACAGATAATCATCTTGTCTCGAGGTAAAATTCCTGAAGTATGTTCTATGTAATAAAAAAACGGGAGAAAAACAATTATTTGTGAAACCGAGTTATTAATTTAATCTGGCTTAAAGTTTATAGTAATCGATGGTTTAACGAGATTTAACGAAGCAAAAATAATAGTGAAAATTATTCATTTGCATTCGGATATAGTGTAAGTTTAGTGTATATAATTTTAATTTGTAAAGATTGGTTTCATAAGAATTGATGAAATTCTTAACATGAAATAAAAATAGGCATGATATTTCATTATATATAAGACAATAGTCCAAGCAATGATGAGCATAACAAGATTAAATAGTTCATTTGGTAAAGTTCTTTTATCTCTGTTAATCTGTCTGAGACAGTGCATGTAACCTCTATCTTTAATAGATTAAAGGTCTCATAAAGTGAATTCCTGATTATACGTTGAATATCATATCCAATAATAGATTGAAACAAATGATAACTGCTGCAAATAAAAACGGAAAGTTTATGTTTATCTATAGTTTTGGCAAAAGTCAATTATTCTTATTATTGTTAAACTTTTTATGTTTAATCTGAATATTTAATTTTTATTTTTAATATTAGAAAAATCTAAAAATCTATTTTAATATTTTCTGTAATTACTCTAAAAAGTAAAGTATTTTATAAACAAATATTATTAAATAGTAGCAGTTAATTTTTTTTTGTGTACATCATAAACATTCTATGCATTTCTCATAAATATAACACATTGAAAGAAAAAATATTTTTCCGGTTAAGATGTTCTCAGTAGTTCAAGACATAAAATAACAGTAAACAAGACTAAACTGTTTAAGAAAGACTATATTCTCACTTGTTTCTACTAAACCTTTCTTGGCCTCCTTCCCCTCACCTTCTATACTCCCTCTGTAGGCCTATATCCTTTTACCATGTTCTCTTAGTTCGTTCCACATGATCAAACCAAGAAAAATCAACTTGTTTACTTTTACAGTCTCTTATTTTCATGCTATTTTTATATGGTATTAACAATTTTGTATGTTTTTCTGATAAAACTACATGCATCGGTAATAATTCATATGCTGTAATATTATTTTTGTATCTTTACGGTTTGCTTGTGTCTCATTATAAGATATTGTATTAAAATTATGAACACTATTTTGGACAATTTTCTAAATAGACAAATTAATTGGAAATGTTGAATTTTTTACTAATTTTTAATAAAATTTAATTTTTATTAGATTTGCTAAAATTTTATTAATAGTTTTTAGATCCTTCGATTGATGTCAAATATTGGTCATTGTATTTAAATACAATTTTTAATTCAACAAGAACTCATTCGTATATTGTATTACTTAACTGTTTCTGCGCCTTTTTAAACTATTTATCATAAAAAAAAACTTATTTTGATCCATTCATTTCAATCGTGACATTAATGTGTTGCGATTTATACTTATATGGTAATTTTGTGTACATATATTCAATTTTATTGAAAACACTTAAATGTATTAATCTTTATTATTCTTTGCCTCTTTAAATAATTATCTGTTCACTTCTTTTAAAAGGAATTTTGCTTTTTTTATACATCTATGAACATAATAAGCATTTTTGTATAATAAGCATTAAATATAATTATGCATTTCTACAAAATCATTTTTATAATAAAGATCTAATTTTCACTCTACTTATTTCCATTTGCATTCATACTTCCCTTCTTATAATTTCGAAATAATCTAAAATATAAAAAAAAATAAATGTAATATAACAAATATTTATAAAAAATTTTTAAATTTAGTTTTATTAATTAATTAAAAATAAAATATAAAAATTTATTAAAATATATTTACATTATAAATAATAATGTAAAATATATTTACATTATTATTTATAATGAATAAAGTCCAGGTCTATATCTAATATATATGAGAATGATATGAAAGCATTATTTTCATGCCATTTTTAGGTCATTTAAGCTCTAAATATTTTTGAAATATTTTAACTTTCATGAAATTTAAAAAATAAATAAAGTTAGAGTTATTTTAGGACTCTAATATATCTAACATATTCTAACTTTGATAATTAATTCAGTATAAGAGCAAAAACTTATAATATAATATTTGAACTTATATATACAGTATTTGATATCTGGACAATAGAGTGATTGTAACGAGATTTCTCGACCTCGTTTTCTATAGATCTACAATTTAGCAAGTTCTTGATATAAAAATTTCCTTCATTTTAAAAATATGTCAAACTGTTTTCGAATGAAAAATAAACTTTATTGATTTATATTAAATTTTCCTACATATTCAACAATGTTTATTGCCGATCTACAATATTATATTCATTCGTTATCGGTCAAACAATTTATACCCATTTTAAAACGATTTTATCAAATATATACATACATATTTAGACATTATAACTTTTTTGCTCTTAAACTAACGACTGTTTGAATAAATTTTTGTTCATTCAGTCGTTAGTTTTAAGAGCAAAAAAGTCGTTAGTTTAAGAGCATTGTTTAGGAATCTAATATCAGGATATATTAAATTTTGAGAAATACAATAAAAAGATTCTTCAGTTAAAGAATTTGAATTGTTTAAAAATGAGATCTGATAGTAGATTATGCAATTCTTACTCGTTTTTTTTTTTAATTTATATAAAAAATAAAGCATTTCTATTATGTTTTGCAAATATAAAGAATTCTTCGTATAGTTGTGATGAAAAATTAAATTATTTGTAATATATTAAAAATATTATTCTATATTAAACATAATCTTATTCTTTAAAGATTTTCTTCCCACTACTTGTGAAAATAATTTTAATATAATAGTTTGACTGTTTGGCAAATTATTCGAACTTCATCGAAGAATTTCTTGTGGTGAATAAAATAAAATGATTAATAGGATTTAACTTTAGCAGCTATATTTTAAAATAATGTCTAATTGTATTAAGAAAAGAACATCATAATCAACGATATCGATATTATATTTTGATAAAAAATAAAATTTATGCAAGGCTTTAATTATTTTTTGGAGTATTAAATGTTTTGTTTTAATAGCAAGGTTTGATACTGAAAAATACAAAAAATTAACTGTCGCAAAATAATATGACGATAGTTTCAGAATAAAGCATCAGTTAATTAAAAGTTTTTGAACTTATTTGTGCTTTTTTACTGAACCTATTTAAAGACAAAGTTGATACAAATGATTATTCAAACCTATAACTAAAATATATCCCTAATCCTTATTTATGTACAGATCTATTCTGTTAATAAAATGAACAGAAAAAAATCAAAATATTATCTGTTTGCAGTTAAATTTGAAAAATAAAATCTTATTATCATTTTAATATTGTAAATATCTTTATTATTTACAATATTAAAGTATCGTAATTATTTAACTATAAATTTATTTATTTTTCTTTTAATAAAATAGTTTTCATAAAGAAAAATATGTAAAACTTTCATTTTTTTGGATTTTAAGAAGAAAAAAAATATAATACGCTTTTTATTGCTATATAATGAGAAAGTTCTAACCTTTCCTTCGAAAAGTTACAGATTCTTTTATAGATTCAAGGTAATAATATTTTTTTAAACAAATGATTTAATCTGCATTGTGTTAAGTAGACAGCACTTTTATCAGATCGATCATAAAATAACTTTCTTAGCACTAGTTACTATTAAAAAATCTATTGACATTTTATGGAGATAATCCGGATCCACAACAGTATATCTTATTTTACATTCACTTTTATTCTTAAATAATTTACCTTGGGAAACTAATCATAAAAATTTTCGCGGATTGACAAAGGATATATTTCTGTTACCTTAATTTAATACACTAACATATTTTTATTCAATAAAAAAGATAATTAAGATGAGGTTTTATCGTCTATTTTCCGATATTAAATTTAAGAAAACAATCTCAAAAATTTATAAAATTGGATAATTTTTTTTTATTTTTAAATTTCGTTAAAAGAATAATTGAACAAATGCATCATATTAATTTAAAATCTTCTAAAATTAATGAATCCATTAAATTTTCTCCTTTTTAAATGTATAAACTCAGATTTTAACCATAAGTAGGTCTATTAATATATCAAATTTATCAAAAAATAATTTTGTTTAATATTGTACTAAAATTTCTCAAAATTATTATTAGAAGGTATAAATAATTTAATTTGTCTTCTAAACAGATAAAATATATTTGTTATACACCATCGTATCCTTAATTAAAAATCGAACTATATTTTCTCTATTTGGTGATTACTGTCGAAGTTTCCTAAATAAATTCGGGAGGGAGACAAATGTCTAGATTGTTCTAGATTTTTACAGCCTACAGAAATATTCAGTGGAATTTAACATTCGGAACTTACAATCCAAATGCAGAATGAGAACGTTTCGAACCGGTTTCTGATAGTTTACGAGATAATATTTCAACCATGTGACACCTTTACTTTTCTACTTTAACAACGAATGCAGTAAACAAACTTTAAACTGTAATCTTATCTCAATAAAAATTTTGATCTATTAACTATCTTATGTCTTAAAACAAATAACCGACGATTGAGTCAATTTTAACGAAAGAAAAAGAAGCGCGAAAACATGAGATGTTTAATTTCAATTTTAATGTAGGCCTATATTTTTTTCTATACAATAAATCATTTCTAAAACAGTTTCCGCTCGACTGATTTCTTTTCATCTATCCGTATTATTCTCATCAATAATCTCGACCTATATCACGATGGTCATTGCTTTACACAGTATAATATATTTGACTGGTCTGTATAATATGCTCTGTTACATGCACGCTATTGGAAAGTCAAGATGCCTGAATACCTGTCTAGACAGGTGACTGATAACGCAGACAAGTGTGACGACCTCACTAGACAGAAAAGCAGACAGAACAAATTAGCCTTTGATGTATAAAACAGAATCTTCATTGAGATTACAATTGTTTGGGCGGATACATCAAAATAGGGTCGTTCATCAATAATCTAATGACTTATCGCTTCGTTCCAACTTTCAAACCAATGAAAGCTAGCTTTACTCGATAATAAACAATCATGGAGGTGTTCTATCTAGACAATTTATAAAATATCTATGTACATAGAAACAAATTAAAACGATAGACAAATAAAAAATATTTATATAGTCTTGCTTTAATATACTGTATAAATATTCTAAAAATATATTTGCATGAATGTTAACTATATTCTAATTATACTTAAAATACAGTATACGTAAATATAAATTTACTATAATAAGTGATCAAAATACATTTTCACTCTTAATCAAACAATAATTTTAATTTTGAATTATATATATAGTTTTTAATGGTTTTTATTATGTTTTTATATAAACTTAGTTCTTATTATGTTTTCTTGTAGTTTGCTATTTTCTTATGTTTTCCTGTTATGTTTTCAGTTAGTTTTTAAATAAACAGAATTTTTCTAATGTTATAATAAGTTAACATAAACAACTGATTGCATTCAAATAAACTCTTGCATTAGTGATTAATTTATCTTATTTTTAATAGCAACAATTTAGTTTTATCTTTGTTAATTTATATTTTGTGTTTTAATTATAGCTATAGTTATTTGTACGTAAACATTTTCTTAAAAGCAATTTGATGATAACACTTTATGTTAAAATATTGCTGATATATGCAGTTAAGCAATTGTATTCATATTTTTAATATTTCTACAATTTATTTGCATATCTTATAGGTGTTAAGATTCAATATTTTCCTAAAATACTAAAATATATATTAATAAATAGTTCAGATCAAATTAAATGAGGTTTCTCAGCATTGCTTCTATGCATTGCTCTTCAGTTGAAGTTTTAATTATCTTCTTTCTACTGAAATAGAATTTAAAAATTTTACGTTCTAAATTTTTACTTGAAACATATGTTATGCAATACATAATAAAAATAAGCTTTTTTTTATGTATTAAGATAAAATTATGTTAAATGCAATTAAAGACTTATGCTAAAATGATTATGAGAAGTGTTTTAGTTATACTGTAATTACATTAGCATAATTAAAATTTTGAATATTATAAATGGCCTTTTTTAATTATTAATATTCTAAATAAATAATTTTTTTCATTGATAATATGAAGAAAAAATTGTTTACATTATTTAGACCTGATCATAATTTAGTCTTTTGAAGGATTAATTGTAACATAACACGAAAGATGTTATAATAATAATATAAAAAATATGTTTATTAATTTTTTAAGCGGACAGAAAAAAAGATAGAGCTCCTTCATATCTGCTTCAATCATGTAAGAAACATTGCAAATATGCCTAGAGGCATGTCAAGTTACTCTCCAAAACATCAAAGAAGCCGTCATAGAAAAAACTGTTATAGGATTCTCTAAATTCAGTTTCGCAAAATTCCTGTTGAAATATTAAAAATATCTTATCTCTTTTAATAGTATAAAAACAATACCTAATGTTTACTTCATAGCTTAAAAAAGGTATTATAATTTTTCTGGTTTATTTTATAAATTATGAATTTCTGTATACAGTATGGTCTATAATATTTTTAAGAGAAAACAGGTTAAGTTAGAAAATGAGAAAACAAACCTGCTCTTAACTAAAAATAAATGTTAGCATTTAATCTATAATTCAAGATGATTTTTATTATCAGTACTTTATCTAGACTTTATCCTTCACATCTATATTAGGATTAAGTATATACATACATTTCATAAAGTAATTTGAATGGGTAAAAATATTTCTGACACGTATAAAAATGCAAATCACATATTAAAAATGCTGGATATCTTTTGAGTAGTTATCCAATTTATCATCATTATTTATTCGTAACTTCACATATTCTGGATTTATTCAGATTCTTTAATAAAAATAGGAAATACTGAAATATAATCTGCATAATTTATTTTTTCAAATTAATTAAAAATAAATAAATTGAATTCACTATGTAAAATATACCAATTGACACCAATATATTATCATAAGCATTATTTTATGCAAATCATAAAGTCTATATGCATAATTTATACATTTGCATAAAATTAATGATAACAGATAGGATTGTTTAAAATGCATACAGACAAATTACCCTTTGTAGTTTCAGAAATATAAGAAACCATATTGTTACAGTATCTATGCTTTATAATTTTATAAACATGTAAAACAGTCCAAAAATATAATAATTAGAATGAAAAATAATAATTAAATGCTCAAAATTTGTTACAGAAAAAATTTTGTAATCTTCAATTATTTATATTTTTATATGTAAGCATATTTTTTTTCTTTATATTAAATTTGTCTATTCTAGCATAATTTTCAAGTTATTTTGATCTAATACATTCTTATCATAATTAAATTAATTATATTTACGTTTATTTAATCATAAACAGTAAAAAATAATAATTTGATATATCTTAGTTATTAAAATATGTAAATCTTTTTCAAACAATTTGTGATTTTGTTAAATTGAATATATGATGTATTTCTGTTATTATTTTAGAAATTTTTTAATTATTGGAGAATGTTGCAATTTTTAAATTGTACACTAACTAAAATTATGCTTAAATGTAATAATAATTTTATATAAAATCTAGTATATTATATAAAAATTTTTACATTCAGTATAAATTATATAATAAAAGTGAGGAGCTCATAAAAGAATATTTTTCTTGCTTCTTGATTGAATCTTTTAAAGTTTCTATCATTTAAATGTCCATTTATACTAAATTTCAATTAAATTCAATTAAATTTAATTATAATCTTTTATAAAAGAGATAAATCATGATAAATATCTATTCCGAAAATGTGATAGTAACGAATTTACAGAATTTAATTCATGTTTACGTAATAAAAGTATATTTGAAAGCATTACTTAATGTATAATTTGCATTTAATAACATTTTATCAATATTTTATCTTTTATAAATATCTGCAAAAATAAATTAAAAGAACCTTACCCTTTTCTTTGTTTCTAGATATCCTGTTAACGGAATTCGTTCGCTTGCGTTTTGAGGATATTTTTCAAAATTAACTATACTATATATAAGATTTAATATATAAAAATTCGTAAAATATATTAATATAAATTAGTTTAAGTTAATTTGATTAAAAAATTAAAAAAAAGTATTTTTTTATCTTACCCTAATGTAGCTGTTATGCAAAAGGTGCAAAGGCTCAATATATCCTATCAACATCCGCATAATGAACAAATAGGAAAAGTAGTTCTGGGAAATTTTCTTATATTATAATTAATAAAAATGTATTTATATAGAAAATTCGAGTAAATTTTAAAAATTAATACTCACCAAAACGCTAAATCGTAATTTTCAACAATTAATTCCATTGATATTAAACGCTTCAAAGTTAACGACCTCATCCTTCTATTAATGCAAAACCTTATATGCAGAAGTTGAACTAAGCAGATGTAGTTACCTATCATTGTCTTTGTTTGCTACTTTTTTGATTGGATTTTCTTTTCAAACCGCATGTTATATCGGAAAGGATGACGTTTCAATGTCAGAACGAAATGGTTTGTTTTTATGACAACTTAAAGATTAAAGAAGACAAAAAATCATTGTCTCTGGTATGCGATAAAAAGAAGCATAAAAAATGATTTAACGATCGTTCTGAAACTTAGTTATTATATAGTTAAAAAGTCTATCTTTGATACAATAGTTCTAGCATTGTTCTTTTCTATTTATGTTAATTGAAAAAACAATAAATATATTTAGGCAATTGGATTTTAACTCAGTGCGTGTTTAATTAAGTTTTTAATTGATTTTGTCGATAAAATTGTAAAATTTCTAAAACTTAAAGTTTCGTTTACTTTTCCTTTTTATATAATCATAAAATTATAAATCAGTGATGCACAGACCGCGGCCCTCCATTGATTTATTGGCGGCCCACTTCACCATGTATTATTTTAATAAGTCACACAAAATCAACGAAATATTATTGTAGTTTTGAACAATGCATTTTCAAATAATATTTTTCTGATGTAAAATTATTTTTACACTGGTTCGATAATAGTGTTTTTAAACAATAAGGAAAAATAATAATCATATTTTTAATAATAAACATTTTTATTTCTAATGCATTTATGTGTGAAATAGGTAATTTAAAAAAATTGTACGTGTACATAAGATAGCATTTCCGCTTAACTAAGAAAAATTTAGAATCAATTTTACAGTTTGGCTACTATAAATATCGAACCTTACACAAAAAAATTGTTAATCAATGTAATCCCACGCATCCAGTTAAAAATTCTTTGTTTACCTTTGATTGCATTTCTTTGTAACATGATACATTATATATAACGTTCATAATATGATATATAATGATATCAATGTTTACATATCATGATATGATATATCACTTTCATGGTTTTTTGGTGGCCAATCTATAAGTCACAGTGAATCTATGTGGCCCTTGGTCTTAGTAAGTCTTTGTATCCCTATTCTAAATTAAATACTTTACCTGTCATAAATTATTTTAATATTTACGTTAATTTAAATAGATTTATCACCATAACTTAAAAATTCTATTAAACACAATTATATTTAAATAAATAAATTTTAAAGATTAGAATAAGATAAAATTTTTTTGAAAGCAAAATAAATATTTATAAAGTGGAAACTTTTATATTTTGGCGAATTTTTAAAAATTTAATTAAAGATTAATTTTCAATTATCGGACTAACTTTTAATTTAAAGCTAATTGTTTGATTTATAATTTCTATCATTTAATGATTCGATTATTTAAATTTTCTTTTCAAAATGAGATTATTTTTCAAATAAATAAGTTTTTCTGAATAAATACTTTATTTCCTTGCTCTACTTTTTGAGTTTCTCCTCCCTATTAATTAATTTTTTTTCTCGTATTTCTTTGAGTACGTAAAATTATATCAATCTTAAATAGAAGAATATTCACAAAGATTGTAAAATATTACATTAAAGATAGTTCATAATAATGTAGCTTACAATGCATCCAAGCTCTATCTATGAACAATATCTTATACTGATTTTATAATAGATTAATAATTGTAAGACAATTCTTTAATATTATTAAGTCATCCTTTTGATTACAACTTATTAAAATTTTAAATCGATATTTCAATGTTGTTATCAATAATTTTACAGAAACGTGACCTAAATAGATCATATAGACTAATAAATAAATTTTTTTTTATAATTTAATAATTTTCTTTTATCAAACAAATCTAATCGATCATAGCATATTTTTAGTTGATTAAAAATTATATTATAAACTCAATAATTCGCTATATGAAAGTTATATTTTCATAAATGTCAAAATTATATGGCAAGTTATGAGATATTTCACAGCAGTATTTTTCGGTCGATATTTTTACGGTTTTATATATTATATTGCATATAAAAATTGATATCGTAAAAAAATAACTTAATCGATTTTTCATTTTTATTTTATTTTTTATATTCTTATAAACTTTTGCTTCGCTAGGGTATTTGTAAAATTTTAAAATTTGTAATTTTAGAAGAAAACTAGTCTGATTAATCTAAAATTTTTGCTGAAGATTAATTATGTATTTTTAGATCTGACGAATGGATATTAAGAGACATTTGATTAAGGAGAAATTTTATATGAATTTTCAAATATAATTCGATTAATTTTTCGATCATGTTGAAAATATTAATAAAAATCGCTTTAATTCAAATTTTTCCATCAGAGCCAAAGATTTTAATTTATTATCGATAATCGATATGAAAATATACTCAATACTTTTATTTAAAATGTTCCAAGCAAAAATTTAATTTCATTAGAATAATTTTAATAATACTCGATTTTGAAACAAAATGGCGTTTAAGTTTCAAATTACTTGCTTTCTATAATGTTGATTCAAGGCCAAAATTTATTTATATATTATATAAACGGTATTTATAATAATTAAGAGGACAACTTATAGCCGAATCACTTTTATAATTTATACATACTCTCATTAGAAGCTCTTGGACTAAGTTCAAACTTAATCAGCGCGCTTCTAAAGATAAAACAAAAGTTGAAATAATATCAAAATTATTCCTGATATTTAAATTTGCCCTTTAATAATATAAAGTAAAATAAATATTGTTGAATATATATATTTGCTTTGAATTTAACTGTAGGCTTTATTATTTTTAATCATTAAACTTAAATCTAACTTTCTAATAAATTATTTGATCAGAATAAAAAATTATCTGATATTTTTCGTTTTTGTCGACCAAATAATCAAAATGCATAACAATCAATCTATAACAATATATTATAATCATAATAATCAATCCATAACAATAAATAAAATCGAATTTAATTGTAATTGCATTATAGTTAATAAATGCATAATTGGGCCTGCATTAATTATCATATATAGGAAATGTTCGAGAAAAAATTTACGCAAGGAATATTTTCATATTTTACCATATCATTATGCAAATTAATCTTTTTTTATTATGTACAATATATTTTTTCTTTCGAAATATTGTAAATCAAATTTATTACTTACTATATGCTATAATAATTTAAATTCATTATTTTTTATTTGCAATATTATTAATATCTTTATAAAAACATATAGATTATCATTAGTTAATTAAACCAATTTTTATTATTATTACAGTAGAAATCCGTTTATACGTTTCTCACTTCTACGTTTTTCGCATTTGTACGTTATCTTTTGTACATTCTTTCGATTTTGCATGTAAAATCATTCCACTTGCACGTTTTCCATTTATACGCTATTATTTTTATTCCCTCAGAGTCGTTTGGTCGCACTTATACATAAAATCCGAGAAATCTGCGAAACTTCTTCGGCAAAGGAACAATTTGTTGTACTGTACACTACATTTTCTTACGAAATAGAAAGTAGAATGAATACAAAAGTAAAACCAAAATCAAAACTTATCCCACCAGTCATTCTACTGACGTTATGTAGCGTTGTATTACACTGGAAGTAATACAACGTTACATAAGATCAAAACACATTAGTGATGACAAGATGTGTACAGTAGTTGCGTATGAAGGCTTGATCTATGAATGTAGCATTGCATCCAAAAAACACACTACAATTGATTCTTTCTTTATGCCAAAATAACTGTATTTGCCCATCATCGTTAATTAAACTTTTTAATCTTAAGTTTTAATGTATGGAAAAAACATATGTAATACAGTATATAGTTTAACTTTTTTAAATTTTAAGTTTTAATGTATTTTTTTTCAATATTTTAAGTTAATATATTTATTTTAACGTTAATCTCGCTTGTACGTAATTTTTATCAACTCCCTTCGAAAACGTATAAATGGGGTTCTACTCTACTATAATATTTGAACTCAATAATATTATAACTGAATTGGACTACTAAATGTATTGTCATGACGCTAAAATTCTTCAAATCTGATATATTAGCAAATTGTATTCATTAATCATTCTGGCAATATTCTATGATTATAGTTTCTGAAAGATGGCATTCAATTTATTATTATTTCTTGTTAAAAAATATACTGTATATCAGATTAAAGAAGATAAACGAATGAAAAAACTTATTGTGCTTTTTTTAAACAGTTAAATATAATTGTTTTTTCTTATTTAGTCATTTGTAATACCATAAACGGGCCAGTTCTGATAGATGTGAAGTGCGTGCATGCACGCATGCAGCTCTCTAGGCGACAGATAGTATAAAGAAAAAAATTAAAATATAATTTAATATTATCTTAATATAATAGTCGGCGATGAAATAGCAAAAATAGCGTTGATAATAAATAATATTGTATTCTCTAAAAGCTAAGTCACAGTGAAAATTAAACATCAAAATTCTATATATTGTCAACTTTAATGAGCTGATAACATATATAATTTTGAACAGTGGAATTGCAGACCCATTAAAAACCTTGACATATATTACAAAACATAACTTGATGCCGTCATTTCCTAATCTGTTTATGGCTTTGAGAATTTTTCTGACATTAACAGTCAGTATATAGCATCGGGTGAAAGGAGTTTTTCGAAATTCAAACTTATAAAAACATACGTAAGAACGTCAATGAGTCAAGAAATGTTTAATGATCTAACAAGTAAGATGGATTAGCTATAGAAAAGGAATCGTGTGAAAGTTTAGAATTATCAGATATCACTGATGAGTTCTTATTATCAGATGCAAATTATCATCAGATATTATTGATGAGGCAAATAAGAAAAGAAAAGTACACTTCTAACTTTATAGGTACATTTTGTTTTTTTCTGATAATTTGTTTCTGTATATTTTTGATTTGAATAAAATTAAAATAAATATATTAAATACTTTTATGAATTTTTTTACTTCTCTCAATTACATGGAACTGTCATAAAAACATACTAATAGGCTCCCATGGATTGGATTACTAATGGTTATGAATCTACTCGCGATCCGCATTGATAGGGCGGTCAAATATATTTTAATCTTGTAAGTTATAATGTATGGATAACTTAAAAAAGTAAAATTTCCATTAGTGTATTAACAAATATTTCCATTAGCGTTATAACAAACAAAAAATAGAGATAAATTAAAAATCCCGCAATTTTTTCGATTACGGTACAGTACTCATTTTTTTTTTATCTAGTGAATACTTTATAAAATTTTATAGAGTATTCACTAGATAAAAAAATGAATACTGTATAAAATACTATTTTATAAAATTTTATTTATAATTATAGAAATTTTAATAAGTTTTTTTTCTAAATACGATTCCAGTGATAAAGTATAAACAAATTAATTGTATACATGTAATATATACAGTTTGTATGAAAGGTTAATTGTCTATTATACAATAAACAGATGGATTTGCGAATATGAAGATGCAGGACAGTGACTCTAAACTAACCAGTAAGTATAGCACTTACTAATTGTTTCTTATTTTTCTGAAATTCAACTTGCTGTAATTTTTTATTTTGAGTTAAATATTGTTTTGATCTGATAATTATATTCAAGAAAATTATCCAATAGGATATCTACTTTCAAATTTAAACCTTCAAATTCAATTAATAAAAGAACTAGGACAGTTTAAAAATATAAAATATCGATCAAAAAGCGTCAGTTTTTCTCTTTCTCCTACTCCTCCTCTTCTTTTCTGCAGATTATAGGTCTCTAATCTAATGGCATAAGTCCATATATATGATCATTTTTAATTACACATTTGACTATTAACTTTTATGTATATTGAGGTTTTGGTATCAATTTAATACTAGAATAAATTGATAAATAGATTAGATTTGTCCGTCCTATGTCTGACTGTAAATATAATATCTCACACAAAGGTGATTCGATTTTAATGAAATTCACATAAATTATTAGGATTCATTAAAGAACAAAGACTATTGAAAATTATCTATAACAAGGCAATATTACTAGCCTAAACACAAATATAATAACACAACACTAGTATACATACGGCAGGATGGTTTATTTGCATTAAAAAAAGTATAAATAAAAATTAGTTCAAATTTAAATTTAAAAAATAATAATAATTAAAAGTTTTTCCTGGATTTTAGCAAATATTATCTATAATGTTATCATAATTAATCAAGTTTATTACATCTGATTTAATGGATAATAACGATGTCGATTTTATTTCGGTGAAAGTTGTTTCTTAAATAATTTTTTATTCGTTTCAGCACTAAAAATGAGTAGTACTTGCATTTGAAATAAGCATCACCAAAAATATTTTGAAAATTGTTTCGGCGTTCGGAAAAGTAGATCTTAACCTATCGTTTATATATTACGGCAGGATGGCGAAGTGGTAACCCATTGGCGTGCCACGCAGGAGGACCCGGGTTTGCCTCCCGGGTCCGATATCTCCTAAAAAGTTTTTTGGGGTGCTGGGCCCAGCCCGGCGATCCCCGTCCTTCACCATCCGATCCTTTCCATGGGTGTGGGTGTAGCCCGTGGTTGGAACTGGCCCCGCCTCCTTAGTAATTTCCCTGGTAGGAACGGGATGCAAAAAAAAACATCATTTATAAATTTGTACATATTTTTAATTGAATAATTTTCTTCTTTTATTGTTATTAAAATATGCTTAATTTCAATAAATTTTTAAATTTAAAATGTGGCTCCATAGAGAGTGAGGTTCTAGCTTGCGCCTAATGCGCCTTATGGTAAATGCAGTAATTTTAAAAGTCTCGTAACAGATATATTCATTGATTGATTGATTTGAATTAGTGGAATTGTCTCCGAAATCAGAACAAGGATATAGGCTACTGCCAATTTTTGTCATTCATCGCGAACTGACCAACTGAATGGGGTCAACCAGAAAGTAGGAGATAGTGTTCAACTCTCCTGAAAAATGGATATATGAATATCACGATGCAGGACAATGTTCAACACCTCTTCCTGAGGTATTAGGTCCAGAATTGAACCCAGCTTCTAAGGTGATAAACAACCACTTTATAACACGGCCATCCGCCCGACAAATATATTCATATTTAATCTTGATTCATTATGATTACTGAATCACTCGAAAAAACGTCAATTTTTATTGAAATAAGTCAAATGAGATTATATCATGAGTCCATTTTACGGCTGATAAGGAAATTCATGTAAGAATTTCCTTACATGAATTTCCTTAGATTCGTTATTCTTACATATAGATTATATATGTAAGAATAACGAATCTCATGTTTGGCATCATTAAACTGAATTATACATTTTCTAGATCAACTGAGTCTGATTTTACAAGAAAGTTCTATCTGAAAAGCTTTCTTTTAACAGGAAAAACGCTGATTGATGAATCGCTTTTATTGTCGGCCAGATAGCTGCAATGGAAGCATGTTATTCTTCCACCCTGAAGAATCCGGGTTCATTTCCTGGGTTCCATACCTTCAAAGTTTCTTTAGTAGGGATCCAAGTCTGGCTTCTTCAACCTCAGAGTATAACAAGTTCAACAGGAAGATGGGAATTGAGACCTAAGTTCAGAAACCATTCTAAAAAATTCGAAGGAGTGGGACTTCAAATTTGATTCTAATTCTCTATGTGAAATTCTAGTAAGCGTCTATGCAGTCTATAATCAATACTAATGAAAACTATAATCCCATCAAAAACATTTCAAATGTAAAAAATGTAGCCAAGTCTCGTGCCTCTTTATCCGTAAAAAGTTCTGAGATATCATGAGAACCAAGTCTAGCGCCCTTATTTACTCTGACACTTTTATTCGCAAATCACTCCAAATCATTGTATCTTTAGTTAAAGAACATTTTGTGACTTGGCAATTACGCAGCATAAGGAAGTTAC
>WUQG02257514.1:0-20252 GCA_011317285.2 Androctonus mauritanicus | reverse complement strand
TAAGCGGCGACGTTGATTTTATTAACCGGCGATTTTTCAATTGTATTGCATTGATTTGAATCCGTTCCTAACAATTTTATTGCATAAAGCGGCTGATTTTATTAAGCAGTGATTTTATAAAGCGGCGGCACTGTAATTAATGTATCGGTATAAAATTTTTAGGATACGAATTAGCAGAATTTTTTTTTTAATTCCTGAATTTTATAAGAATTTTTTTTGAGAATCGGGAATCCTGAAATAAAAAGAACAAAAATTCTCAAAGAATTGGGAATCGAAATCTCGTTATAAATCTCAAGATTTCTTGAGAAGGAATCTCTAACACCATCACTACTTTCTTGAATTTGAGAACAGTTTCGTCTGGTCGAAAATTTTCATTCTACTTCATCAGCTTCCACGTTTAATCTATTATAACTTAGATTTATTGTTATTTTATTACTTAATAAAATAGGATACCAATAAATTATATTTTAGATAATAATACGATAAAATAAATATAAGATATGGTATATAATCTAGTTCTTAATACTTTTGGATCAAATTTTTAGCATCTTTTAATTCTTTAATCTATTTTCAAGGATATATTATCATATAGAGTATTTATCAAGTCATATATTAAATTTTTAAATATTGTTAATTTTTCTTTCTTTTTACAAGAAAAAAATCATATAATATTTGAAAATGAATTAAGAAAAATTATATATTTTATACATTTCGAATATTTATCATTTTTGATAAAATAAGAAAAGCAAATTTCATTGCATCCTTAAAAATAGATGAGAATCAATAATATAATGCAATTAAATTTTAATACTTTCGTCCTTGGTAAATAACTTAAGATGTTTAAAATTAATTGATCTACTCATAATAACCAATAATAAAATTATCATAAAATTTTAATTAATAGAATTAATATAAATACTAAATTTAATAAACACAGTTAACATTATGATCTAGTCATGATTTTTAATCAAGCCAACTTAATTTTTACTAGTTAATAAAAATTAATTAAAAATGAAGGTTCTACATTTTAAATTTGTTGACAATGTAAAGATTTCTCTCATTAATTTTTTAAAAACAAATTATATTTATAATTAATTAAATTTTCCCTTTATTAAATTAATTTTGAAAATTTGCATGCAATTTTTAAAATGATGTCCTTTTCAATTCAGTTCTTGTTAAATGGCTAGATATTCTCTGTTGTCTATATATTTGATTAGTCATTATTGAAAATTAGTGCATATATTTTACAAATTACAATATTAATATTCATTTTTCTAATTATAGTAAATTCATTTTCTTTATACTGTTTTAATAACTCACTTGTAATTTCGTTATCTTCATTTATTGTATTTTTAGTCTATATTTAAGCTATTTATTTTAGTCTGCTTATTTAATGAAGCCATGGACTACAAATATTACAAATATTTACTTTTAAAAATCTAACAATGGAACAATATTGACCCGATTGTGTCTCTTCGTAATGATACGTGAAGGATATTTTTAAAGATTTTTTTTCTCTTTGAGATTTTATCAGATTAAACATATTTTTCTTTTATATAGGTTTAGAAAAATAAACTTTGTAATAAAAGAATTTTTTCATTAATGATATGAGCAAAATAGTATAAATTCACGAAAAGAAAAAAAAATTTCATAAATATTGATGCGTATATGATTTTAAGGATATTAATATGCAATACAGTAAATCACTTTAAACTATGAAAGATTTATCATCTTTCCTAGTTTAAAGTGAAAGAAATTATTTGAATATTTGTTATATAAAATTTAATATTATTTTCGCAATAATAATAATAAAAGAAAAATTAGTATTGAAAATTTTCTAATCAAGCAGAAATTTTTGAGATTTGATTGAATTGGGAATAAACCTGTCAATATTTTTTTAGTTTTTAATACTATCTTATCAGAAAGTTTTGGCATATGATTGTAATTCTTTACTGAACGGTTCAAAGACCAATTTGTTTTGGACTATTGCCAAGAAAAGTGATAAAAATGAGGATTTAAAATTAAAAACAGATAAGAAAAAGGTTATTATTGTAAAAATTTTTGTAAATAACAAATATATTTTTTTGTCTAAAATAGTAATTTAATTATAGAGTATAAATTAAAATTTTTATCAATTAATTTTAACGTAATTATAAATTTAATTTCTTTAATTTATCTATTATTTGCTTTTTTATTTTTTTTATTCTTTAATAATTTTTATACACAGTATTATATTCTAAATGAATTTTAAGTCAAATTTTATTAAAGTAATTTTAAATTAAAAATTTTATTTTTATGATAATAATTTCTCTAATTTCTAATCATGGTTTATCAATTCTTTTAATTAATAAATTAGTTAATTTCATTTTTAGAACATTATTCAGCTTTTTTCTTTAAATATGATCTGAATCATTGTAAAAATATTTTCAATTTTAATTTAAAATTTATGTATTGTATCATTAAACTTACTTTTTCACTATAAAGAAAAATAAGACATAAGATTACCATACTGCTATTATTTATTATCTATTAATAACATTTGAACGATGATAAATTTTTATGAAATTTTGTAAAAATATTCTGCCATTAGAAATGAATTTGAAACCATATATTTTAATATAGCTTCAATTATGTATTAGAGATTGCACTGGTATTCTGTCTTCTAATCTTACGTCTTCAATCATTTCAAAATAGCGAACATGTAAAGAAATAGAATGTTCAGTTCTTTCCAAAACTGTTTCTTTTTAATATAAATCAAAGAATAATTTAGAAAAATTTTGAAATAATTTATTAAACAGATATTCTAATTATTTAAATGATTCATAATATAATATTTTTTAATTTTTGAAAGCCATGATATGAAATATAAATCTATTATTTGAAGACATTTACATTATGAGAAATATTATTCTACTTGAAATAAATTATGAAATCATAATTGCTATATAGTACATAACGGATAAAACATAATTAAATACATTTATCAGCATTTTTGATGCATGAAAAAAATCTAACAAAAATTTATGCTATCATCAGTAATAAGTAAAGTTATAACCATTTTTCAAAAAAATTAATGTAGATTGATGAATCGATCATTTAACTCTTTTCATTTTATTCCGATTTTATGTATTTTTGATAATTCGAAATCATCAAAATTGAATTATTTTTATTTGCATAATAGGATAATTGTCTCAATGATTGCGAATCTTTTTGTTTTATTAATGTTATAATATTTACGTTATGCGGATCATTTTTAATATTCTTGGGTCTTAATA
Organism: Androctonus mauritanicus; assembly: GCA_011317285.2. Taxonomy (NCBI): domain Eukaryota; kingdom Metazoa; phylum Arthropoda; class Arachnida; order Scorpiones; family Buthidae; genus Androctonus; species Androctonus mauritanicus. The sequence goes on along the minus strand of WUQG02257514.1, from coordinate 16,977 downwards.
CAATATGTAAATTTCATTCAAATTGAATCATATTTCTGCGGTAAAGCTAAAACTGGCGAACATTCAAATACAGAAAACAAGAACAGTATAGTGAATCCCCGAATCTACGGAGGAAAGGTTCCAAGATTCCCAGCGGATACATGAAACCGCAGCTATTAGCGAACACTATACATGATACACATATACATACACACATATATATAAAGATATATATATATATCATTGGTCATTGGTCATTATTTTTTGGCACAATAAGTTATTAACAGCGATAATTAATAATAAATTAGAACAGTTATAACAACAAGAGTTAGACTATATGAATGTGGTCTCTCTCTTTCTTTAAAATATTTATTGTACTGTACTCTATTCTTCTTTATTCTTCTTATGACGATGTGATGGTGACACAAAGTCTATGTGATGAGATGAAATGAATTACAAAATTATGAATATTTACTGTTTGCTGAAATTCAAGTGTTTTCAAAACCCGATTTTACGATTTGTTACTAAGAAAAAATTCAGAAAAGCTCAAGCTACCCGAGCTTTTTTGATTAAAACAAAAAAATTATTAAAAATTATACTTAAAAAAATTATTAAATTATTTAATTTTTTAATAATATTTTTAAATTATCAGAAATTGTATTTTAAAGCTGAATAATCGCTAGCCAATGTAATTATGGCGATAATGAATAATTTGCGGTTTTGTTTTGCTCCGTCATATATAGCATTTACCTGGATCAAAATGAGTGTACAATATTCATGAAAATAAAAACAACAATGCGTGAAAGGCACTTGTAAAATGCAAATAACATTAAACTAATAATAAACAATAACACTTATAAACATTTTGTAAAAGGGTATGATAAATCCAAATAAAATCAAATAGTAAGTAACAATAACAATAATTCGGTCAATAGACGTAAATGTAAAAATTTAATTCATGAAAATGGTGTAAAAGTTCATAACTCATGCAAAAATAAGTTAAAATATGCTAAAAATTTAAATGTTGAATGAAAGAGAATATTCGATAAAACGTATAAAAAACTAGAATAATAAAAATCTTTTTTAAAAAGGTTTAAAAGATTAAAAATAGAATAATTAAAATGCTGTAAACATTCAGTAAGATAATGGAATTGATTAAAAGATGTTTTCGCGGATAAATATCTAGTTGCAAAGATCACAGAATTGGTTGGTCCATCAAGAGATATCGATGAAGAACGCACGTGCCCTTTGCGGAATCTTGGAAGCAGATTTTCTTTCTCCTATTTCTACAGTAGGCTGATTCATAACGCTGTACAACTGATTTGATTTGGTGGAGTGGAGCTTGTTACATATCTAGTAGTCACAAAGACTGTTTTCATAATTATAACGACTACAACTAAACAAATACTTCAAATCACTACAGAAAAGGATAGATATTCTTCAATAATTTATTTTGACATATGCGTGACTGCATCATTTATTATTGTTCAATAAATACTGTTAATTAACTTAAAAAGGCTCAAACTTATTTGCGAAAAAGCTCGAACTCAACTCATCTGTTTATTTATGAAAAAACTCGAGCTTCACAGATCGAACAGACTTGAGTCAGCAATTTTAGACTGCGGTCAACCGCGATTAAGTGAAATTGCGGAAATTGAATCAGCGGATACGGGGTTTCTCTATCTAATTATATATTCTTTTATTCCATTCTGAAATGAAAAAAAAACGAAAAGAAAACAATGTCTTAAATGAATAAATATATTTTAATAATAATAATAAAGTTCTATTATTTACGAATTTAAACTGAACGTGAAAAGATTTAGATCAAAAAAGGGCATATATAGCCTATATACATAAATATGAAATTAAACCATTGGTCATTATTTTTTTTGTAAACATTTCCGTGAAAAATGTTTAGAAAAAATAATGACTAATGATTAGGGCCTATTATATAAATTAATATATGGTATATAAAATTTCAATGAAAAACAAAAATAGCAAAATCATTCTGATGTAATTAAAACTGTATATGAAATTACATGATGGAAAATCCATAGCTGGCTTTGTATAGTTAGTAACCGCACAACTTTTGTTACTTTCCATTCAGAATTTTTTCTGATAGTCTAAAAAACATTGTTTTTTTTAACAAATAAATTTATTAAATGCAAATTTGAAAAACTTTAAATTATTTCTTTAATAATATAATGCTATTACTGTATTAAAGTATTAAAAATTACCGAATAAAATTAAATAATTAGTCGGATTTATATAAAATTTTTATTACATTAAAAGTAATCATCTAAATATTTGTTTATATTGTACCATATAATTTTTATTAGCAAATTATCTCTCGCTGCTCAATTGTTTCAGGGTATTGAATTTGTTCTTATTTATGTAGATAGACAAACTCCATTTTATGTTCTTAAAATTTAAATGGTCCAATGGAAAAAGTTTATAACGGAAACAAAATGGAATCAACATTAAAAGATCCGTGAAATGATATTATAGGATATGATTTTATTACTTGAAAAATAATTTAAGCTTTCATGGGAAACAATCGTCATTATAGTATCATTTTTAAAATCAGTATATAAAAAAAACTTATAAAATAATATGACACTCATTTACTTTCTGTGAAAATAGTTTTGGTTTCAAATTATTGAACAAATTGAAAAGAAATTAAGTCTAAAACTTTTCCTATTGAATGCAAAATCCAACAATACTGTATACTGTACAATGCTTGTCCCTTCCTGCCTTTTTGGGTGATTATGGACGTAATCTCTTTATTAAAAAATAATATACTATTTGAATAAAACATTATCAGAAAATAACTTAATTTTAAATGATTAATTGCTTTTCTTTCGAATAAATTGTAATCCTAAAATTTGCTAAAACCATGAGTCAAATTTTAAATACAATTTCGTTGCAATTCTTATAGCTAATCTGGAGCTGTCATCAAATTTTTAAGACTGTTTTAGTTTCTAGTAAGTTACGTTATTCGTAGATATATAGCATTTTTTGTATTTAAACTGATAATATTTAATGTTTAAATTATTTTTATTATTTTAAATAATAAAAATAATTTATAAATTATTTTTATTATTAATAATAATTTATTATTAATAAAATAATATTAATAATAAATTATTAATATTATTTTATTTTAAATAATAAAAATAATTTATTATATAAATAAAAAAACATTTTGAATTGTAAAATCTACTATTTTGTTACTATTACAACTGTAAGCCAGAAACAAATATAGTTTATTATTATTTAAAATTTATGATTTTTAAATGAGATTACTTTTTATTGAATACACTAAGAACTAGTCCTGTTACAATTTAAATCAAAAACAGATTGATTTAATTAAATAATTTTGATATAGATAAGCCATATTTATAATTAATATATAATGTGTAGAAAGCATAAATGCTCAATAGTAGTCTAATAATAACTGATGTAGAATAAATCTGTATAGTTTTTCCCGGATATGAATATTTGCTGATAAACAATATTTATTTATTAAACAAATATACTTGATAGTCAATAATGAACTGATAACAACTATAAAAAAATTCTGACGTAAGTCTACTATTACACGTCAAGAGTGAAAGGCATTCGTTGTATTTAACCAATATCTATCATATATTGATATTTCCTAAGTAAATTTTCTGATGCATGTTAAGCCACAGAACTAAATACAATATTCTATAATAAATATAATAATTATTTGAAAATATCATTATAAAGAAATTAAGTAAATGGTGGTTCAAACGTATCTTTTGCATGAAATTTATATTCTAATTAAATTATGAATTATTTTTTACACTAGTGTTTTCTTTATTAATATCATATCAAGTATTTATCTAAACTTTTGAAATTATATGATAAAAATACAAAAATTATGATGTAATATTATTTAATGTTAAATCTTAATATAGAATTACTACATATATAAAGTATTTCAATTTGATTCCAAAATTCTTTATTATCATAAAAGAGTATTATTAAATCATCATAATATATATTGCTTATAAATATAATCGAAAATCATTACTTACATTAAAATATACTGCACTATATTTATAGAAAATTCTGTATCGAAGATATTAGAATTTTCTCTATAAAAGATGGATATAACTTGCTGGACATTTTGTAAATACTATAAATTTCTAATGTAAATGTTGATTTCTTGGTAACAGTTGACAGCACAATGTATTCAAAACTTAATTTTCAATAATTTTATATTAAACTAGAATAACGATTTTTATAAATTAAAAATTTCGTAATTAAAATTATAAGCTTTATAATTTGTATATGAAACTTAATTTAAGTTTATTTAATTTTATAATTTATTGATATGTAACTTGATATTTATTTATATTCAAATTCCTATCATACATTTTTAATTACTTGTACAGTGACGTTAAAGTATAGTATTTGCAATAGGTCTGCTGTCTGCTGTCAAAAGGACACCTACATGATTGCATGGGTTCTATCGAGATTCTTATGTTATACCGTAAATAACATATTTAATGTTATCTATAAACTATTTATCATGTATTTGGTATCATTATATTTCGTGATAGTAAAACACAATTGTATGACAAATAATTTATAAATTATTATCTTAAAATTTCCTTATTTTATTCACTCTTGCATTATATGTTTTAACAATATAGATCTATACTTCTTATATAATTTAAAAAGGCAATTTTTCTTTATCAGCCAGGTAGCTATTTCAAAACTGTGACAAAAAACCTATTTTCTTAGTATAGTATTTGACTAATTTATATATATATATGATAAAGTATGTGTATTCGGATCACACTCAAGAAAATTCCTTATAACAAATTACAATACAACTATTAATAAATTCTTTTAATTCCAATAAATAATAAAAAATGTAAATACAAAATTTCCAGTTATCCTTTTTTTTGAATCACAAAAATAATAAAAGAAAAATCGAGCAACATCAGAAGTTGAAAAACAAACCAACTTAGGCGGATAAATCGGATCAGTGAAAGGGATAATTTAGATCATCTTTTTAAATAAGAAATAAATGATGCAAAGATAAATTTAATAGGAATGAAAGTTATATATTGTCAACTGATAGGTTTGTCTAACAATTCTTTCTCTATCAAATTAAAGAGAAGTAAATCTAAAAGCCTTTCGCTGACTTCTTTGTATGATCAGATGCTCTTGTAGTAGAAAGTGCTTGAACCTTTCACAAAGTTAAATTGTATTGTCTTTTAAATCTGGCCAATCAATCTTTTCCTGAAGCTTCTGATTTTATTTTATGAATGAAGTAAATTATTAGAATCAGCGTACTGAAATGACAATTTTCAGACCTCTGTTGCCTTAAATTAAATCCATGATTTCCTAAATACTGTATTTGATTTTTTCAACAAGTATATTTTTCTCTTCTTTTGATAGAATAGTAGCGTGGTCAATCGACTTTAATTCAGTATTTTTAGCAGATACTTTATAGTGTCTTTTCAATATTATATAAAGTATATTTTGATTGGAGGCAGTTTTCCTTAAAGTTTTATATTTTTGACGAACCTCTTCCAAACTAGCTAAAATTATTTGGAACTCAAGGCTAATTCTTATATTTATTATTTCTACAATTCTGCACCATTCCGTAAAGAAAAAATACTTTATCCTGAAAAATAAGTTTTGAATCATGCAAAGAGATAAGGATCCAAGTAGCCTTTCTATATTTTATTTAATTAAATAGCCCCACATTATGACATTAAACTAATCCCGTGATTATCACCCTCCCCTTCGAAAAATTTCCCTTCACATTTCGATATTTGTCTTTCATCTTTAGACGCATATCTATGTGTAAGAATCATAATAATAACCATAAAAATTACAGATTAGCAGGGACTTTCAAATGCGAGATCTGGGACAACTAACATTTTTGAGAACCTTCAAAAAAAAGAAAAAAAAAGACAAAATTGACAAATATCAGTGGTAAGTGTTCAAGAAAAGCAAAAACGTTGATAGAGAACTTCAAATTTTGATAAATACTGAAGCTCAAACAGTATAAAAATATACAAATATATATTTCTATCATATTAAATTATAAATTGAGGCCTCTAAAATCGTGAGGCTCGGGGCAGCCATTCTTCTTGCCTCCCTCTGATAGCCACTGCAGATTAGTATGGGATTATTAATTACTATCACTTTAATAAAGTGCATTTTTAACAAAACGGAAATTTTACTTCAGGATATTCAAATTTTCAAACTAGTCAATTTATCCTCTGTAAGGAATGCACGTTCCATTAATATAAACGACAAATGTGATGTAATCAATGAAAACGTAAAAATCAATAAGCATGTAAGAAATTTTTTACAAATGTAAAAATTTATTTTGCATGATCCGAATTCTCCGCCTGTTTTGAATTATCCCATCTTACTCTATAAAATGTTTTTGAGTATTGTAGATTGTTATTAATTATCAGAAATAAAAGAAAAATCCTCCACGAATCAGGGCATTTTTCATATTCAGGTAATCTGAATTCTAATTTACTGTTAATTAATTAATAATTTAATTTAATTTAATAATAACTATCTTAGTCCAAATTGAAAATAATTAATATAGATTTATTTCTAAAAATTGACTACAATAATTCATTTAGCTACTTGATCGCTATCTTCAATCTATTTAGTTTTTCATATATATTTGTTATCTGGAACAAAACAGGCAGACTACAGATATCCAGATAGACCATACACACTATAATAACGCTTATATTTAATAGAGAATGCTCAATATAGTACTATCAAATCAAATTTATTACAGTATATCGTTTAATCAAATAAAACGACTTGATAATTAAAAACAGCGACTTGCGAAATCGTCAATTTGCTATGATATAAATGACCTGTGTTAAAGTAGAGAAATCAGATATTAAAATTAAGCAAAAACAATTACATATGATTTTATATTTCAGTATGATAATAATAATTAATAGGAAATAGTTCATTCACATAAAAATATTGTAGCTGCCAGACAGAAATTATAAAAAGAGACGAGAAAATATAAAAACAAAACAATTCTGCGAACACAATCAAGGACAAAAACAATAAATGAGATAAATAATATTTTATTTCCGAAACAATCGGCAGTTTTATGCCAAGATTAAGTGTAATTACTCACTTGACCCTTGAAACACGTGAGTCAAATGATAACATGATCACGTGATTTATTCTATTATATATACAGTGTATATAAAGTCTGTCACGATTCTTTTGATATCTTTAATTTTACTGATTTTTCTATTTATAACCATTTTATTAATAATCTACTATACTAGACACTTCTTCTCTTTGAATAAAAAAATAAATTACACATATCTATAAATTTTGCAAGTTATGGATGAATAGAAAATAAAATAGGATAAAATTAGTCAACATAAAAAGTATTTATTGTAACTATTAAATTTTGACAACCGTTGATATTTATGAACGGTTATACGAGTTAAAATCGTGCCATGGAATTCGTTACTTCTTGATTCTATCAAATGATTCAAAAATAAATGACTTGTAATATTTTAAGTTCATAAATAATTTCGTATATGATTTACTACATAGACAATAAACATATTTACTAGAATTATGAAGAAATAGAAAAAAAAAGTGTTAGATAATTTATATTGGCTGAAGTGAAATTACAGACGTATTCTTAGAACTGTTTTATAACGTATATCAATAAAATTTGAAGTATAAATTTTGGAGTAATATTTTATGCAGAAACTTTTACATCTAACATGTAAGAACAGAGATGCAAGAATTATTCAAAGTCATATCACAAACGAATGATAAAATTTGAAGTGATATTTTGAGTGGAGTTTTTGAAGTACTGCATTATAAAATTAAATCTATAAATAGAGAATTTACTGACTACGTTGACAATATTTGTTTCCTTTCGTTGTTATTATCAATTTATCGTGGACTTATTTGATATAAAAGATTAGATTTGTCTTCACATTTTGTTTTATTGAAAGATTAAATTCAGTTTCTTCTTTTATTCGTATAAACTTTTGTATAAAAATAAAGACCTCTCTATTTTCCTTGAAAATGTAATTTATTTGCATTTATAATTTTTTAAAATTTGAAATATAGATTATGTGTTATAACTTTATTTAAAAACTGAATGAGCTATATAAATTAAGATAAATAATTAAGATTATGATGCAAAATATTATCCGTCATCATCATATAGATTTTACATCATTAGTTTTTTATCCAGAATTTTTGGCCTAATTTTTCGTTTTGGTCTATAAAATTAAATGACGAATCATTTTAAAAGATTTTTCATGCTGACTTCAAAAATATATTTTACGCTTATATAATGCGCAGGACCGATTCCATAGGTGAGACGGCAAGACAACCGCCTTAGAAATCGGACTGATATCCAAAATGAATTGTAAATGTTAAAGGATGAAGATGAAGCCAATATATCAGCAATTCATTTAAATTATAAAAGAAGAACTTGCAAACTTATGTCTTATTATACCAAATGAGATAAAAAAAAATGTTCAAGACATATTAAATTTTATATGTAAATTTGATTTCGAAGCATATTTCCAAACGTTGTTGTAGTACTAAGAATTTTGTTAACACTACCTGTAACTGTAGCTGCAGCTGGGCGTAGTTTTTCTAAATTGAAAATAATAAAAAATTATTTACGAACAACAACAATCCAAGACCGATTGAATGATTCAGTAATAATTTCTATAGAGAAGACGATATCTAAAACAATAAAGATGCAATCAAACAATTTGCTGCAATAAAAGCTCGAAGAGTAATCTAGAACAAATTATATTCAAATTTTCTGTTTTTTAAGTATTGTAATGTTCAAACTATTTTTGTTCTTTTTTTTAAATATAAATAAAACTTGCTTTTATATTTAATACAAATTTTTCTTAAAATGTCTGTTATTCTATTAAATAAACTATTATTCATTACTTACAGTGTTAGTGTTTTTCAAAAAAATTTTAAAAGGTGCCGTTTTTAAAACTTGCTTCAGACACCACAATTAGTTGGCCCGGCTCTGATTTTGCGCATTCAGAATTATTGCTACACGATTCTGAATCGCTCGGTGTTGTATAAATCCGTTATAGAAAACTACAGTAACCCTATATATTTTTCATTCATTGAAATTTTCTAAAAGAGGGAATTTTTACCTAGTTCTGTATTTTTAAAATATAATGATTTGAATTATTTATTAAATATATTCTCTATTATAGTTTTTTATTCATATATTGATTTCTATTATCGAAGATTAAGTTATAAGCAAATGATATTAATGGTGCAATAGTTAGAAGTATTATATCTTCATTTTGAAGTTAAAATCGTTTTTTAATTTAATATTTTCAAAAGAATCGTTTTATGTCTTAATTTTATACTATTTTTTTAAACTTCGTTAGATATTAAGTGGCAGGTCATTCGGGAGACTTCTATATCTGTGAGGAGTAAGGGTCGATGAATTGGGTCTGAACAATCCTGAATAAAATCTGGAGGTGTTTTATCAGGAAAGGAATGGATATAGAAAAGTGTTTTTCAATCTGATTTTGATTCATAATTCTCTTTTGGGTTTTATTTTTTTCTGTGACTCCATTTTTCATAGTCATTGCTAATTGGGAAAAAATTCTTTAGCAATTGGCTATTTATTTAAATTTTATAATACTTTTTATTTATAATACATTGTACTAATTATCTATTGTTTATTCTAACAAAAGATATTCTGATAATTATTGTCACTTTATTTAATGCGATCTTTATGACTGACAGAAATTAATCTAATTTAGAAATTAGACAGACAAGTTTATTAATGTCTGATAGCAATATTGTTAGTTACAAACTATAAGACAATATGGATGGTGAAAATGTTGATGATAAAAAAATTTTGTTTTTATCATTATCAAAAATATGGACTAGATTAGGAATTGTCTGAGGAACTTTCTAATTGAGATATTCAAAGTTCCTATTTACGTAATAATTATATATAATATAAATTAATTTAAGTTATAATTAATACACATTTAAACCATTAATTTAAATTTGCAATTAAAATTATCGATGTTGAAAGCTTAAAAAATTTTATAGATTTCTATTTTTTAATTTGTTTATTTGCAACGTGACCCAGTTCGTTATTTAAACCAATTATTAAGTCGACCTCGCAAATGAGACTTCTTTTTTCCTTATATGCGTTTTTTAAACATTGATTTTTTTAAATGACGGGACAATTGCGTGAAAGTCGTCGAGTTATTATATATTTTCAGAATAAAGTTTTTATTATAAATCGTTTTATCCATACAATAAAATAATCATCTGCAATATAAATTTTTACAGGTAATTCAAAATTATTTTTGTTATTGATAATTAATTCGTGAAAATGTGACTTCCTTTTCGTATCAACAGCATATGTGGCATCGACATAATCTTTGCATAAAATACGAATGATTTATGTATTTAAAATAGATTAAGATTATTGTGATTGATGTTCTCAAATTATAACAAGTTACAAGTTTATCTTTTGACGAGTTATCAAATTGCAGTTTTACCTTTCGCCAGTGGAGACGTGTCTTCCAGCAAAGTGAGTTACTGTACATTATAAATCATTTGTGTCCGTTTAGAGAAAGAATAATTACTAATTTTCAATTATAGAATAAATATATATTAACTACTTTATAGAAATATATTTTTTTTTATTAGTGAATCAGCATATTATATAAAGCAGAGAAAAGAATTCGTTGTGAGATAATAAATCTCCATATTTTCCACTAAAACTGTCGACAATATGTCATATCATAGTAAAGATAAAAGAGATTTATTGTAAATATAGCATTAAAACAGATGTAAATAATAATACCTTGAATAGCGAAAGAATTTTGTTATCTATGATTAATTACTCTATTTTAGAAAGATTTAAAATCATTATTTCAAGCAACAGTTTAATTTAATTATCATTTACTCGTAATAAAATTTTAAATTTAGTTCGCGACAGGATGGATATAAAATTATGCTGCAAAGTTAAAATTTTCGATTTTAAAAATTATATTTTTATCATATTGATTTAGTTAGTTTCAGTGTAACCGAACGATAACCTTCGAAGAACAAATTATCAGAATAATTCTTAATCTTTCCGAATCAGTGGAACATTACACAAAATAAACAGAAATAATTTTGATAATAAATTTATCAAATTTATTGTTGTTCGAATTCGGAATTTTTATATCAGATAAATGATTACAAAGGTGTTAGTAGAAATCACAAGTTAAATCTCCTTCGTGGAATAGGCCATACATTTATTTCAATTATTGTGCCTATGCAGTGCTAATTCTTGAAAAAAAAAAAAAATTAAAATGGTCGAAACGGAAAAAGTTTTGGGAATTAATAAGAAGTTAAATATTTTCATAACATGGAAATACCCTGGAAAATTTTACAAAGTATGAAAAAAAATTAAAAACCAATCACTTTGTATGACTTGCATGTATTTTCAATTTTAATTACGAATTTTGAATAACAATACAGTATAATATTTATGCAAACCGCATTTCCGCTTATAACCAGTAGCTCTACAAACATGAAATTTTATTTTAACATTAAAGTTTAACTTACTTATTTATAACAATAAGTAAGTATCAGTGAGCTAAAATGCCGAATTTGAAATAAATCTGTGCGTTGATATGATGTAATAAATATTATTACTAACTTAAATAAGAGAAACACATTTTAAATAGGCCTATAATACATCATACGCGTTCTCATTATCATCAAGTAAATAAATCAATATTAATTAATTTAATATAATGTAAATATCTACAAATAAAATATAAATTACACAAGCAATCCCACAAAATAAATTACGAATCTTTAGAAACTATCTTTATTTGGAAAAAATTATTAATATTCGATTCTACAACAGCTTTAGGTTAAGTCATAATTCGTAAGTTGACAATGAAACGTGACTCATTGCGCGAACTCATACGGTTATTAATTCCTATTATTAATCACAAATCACTTTTAGAATTTATTTGGGGAAATTATTTGCTAAATATAAGAGAGAAAAAAATACAAATTTGCAAAATTGCATTTATTATATAATTTTATAAATTGGAAAAATATTCATAAAACTTTGTGATCGACAAAAAAACTAAAAAACTATATAATTTTCTACTTTACGTCAAAATTGTGTAAGTTTATGGAAAATTTTTATATCTTTTAATTAATGCAGTGCAAGACCGACACGAAGATAAAATATAAGCATTTATATGCCTATCTCTAGACATATTTAAATCATAGTATTGCTACAATAATTAATTAATAACAAATAAACAATATTTAAAAGTCGAGGACGAAAAAAATAGGTCAAAATATACTGATGATGTAACTATACAATATTTCGAGCTTTACTCGTATCCGAAGGTCAGAGAAAATTCAATGTTTCGACTTTCATCGAATTGCAAGGTCTTATTCTTGATTTGGCCTGCTTATACTCAAATAACCTCATGATATTTCTTCACGAAGCATAATAAGTAATTAATGTTCATTAAAATATGTCCTTTTCTGCGTTATAACTTTGTTTTCTATGTAAAACTGACTGATGTCAAGGATTTAACTTTTACACGTACTTATAATTTTTAAAACATATTTAGATAATAGTCTGCATAAATAAATATTTACTTGTTTTGAAAGATGTCTTTTGACTTAATATTAATTAAGTTTCATTATATTTAATTATTTAAGTATAACTCAGGTGATATACTATTAAAGCTTACTTTTATACATTTATTTCAAGTTAAATTTATTCATTTTTTGAGAATAAATTTGTTCGTCCATTTTTGCAAACGATTTGTTAATTTAGTTTTTCAGAAATTTTATATTTACTGTTTCTTATCGCTCTGTTATTTTAACCCTGAAATACGTGTTTTTTACTTACACTTTTTTATTCCATCAGCCAAACCAAGATTCTCAACAGAGGAAAATTAAAATGTCAATAAATGTAATTAATTTTTCTTGAAAAAATAAAAATCAATCTTTAAAGCCCGATAATCAATAGAATAAACATTATTTAATGGAATTAATGATTTTCAGTAGCAAAATTACATTTCATAATCTTCCTAAAATTGACGAAATTAAAATAATTATCTTATATATATTTCCAATATATTGAAGAGGGAAATGATTCATTACTTATAAAGTATGTAAAAACGATTCATGTATATTAAAAAATTAAGCCCTATGATTAATGCATTTCCAAGTTGCTATGTTATTTTGTTCCTACATAAACATTCTGATAATGCTGATGATAATTAAGTTTACTCATAATATCAGATATTAATTTCATTACGATAATAATGAGAAGGAAAAGAAGAAAAATTATAGTCACCTTTTTTTAAAAAGCTTTTAACCTATATATAAAGCTTTATACCTATATATTATTTAATATATTAACATATTAATATATTTTTACGAGTTATTTAAAATATATTTTATATAAAAACCGACGAAATAATGCTTATAAGTGTCATATGATGTAATAAAACTGTCACCTCTTTTCGCACATTTTATTTTCGAAATCGTGACAAGGCAAAATTATGATACGCTTATTTTATACTTCTACAAATGTTAAAGCATTTTCATGTAGAAAGTAAACATATTATTTTAAAATATTTTTTTATTATATACTAAGAGCTTGTTTTTCCCGCAGAGAACAAAAGATCTTATCTCTCTGAAAAAAAGGATGTTAATAACTCGCCTATATATCCGAAAGCTCAAAGGTTGATTTTTAAGTGTTTATTAAGTTAAAGGGATTCACCATAGAAAATATTTATTATTATTTTATTTCTCTAATTACTTATATTTAAGTATATATGAACAAAAAGAAGTTGTATTTTAAAATAAAACAAGATTTTCTTCAAATTAAATTAATTTTAAGAACTATACCACTAAATTAAAAATATCATGCTTACTGTAACATTCTTGACGTTTTTAAGTTTTGACCATTTAATAATTTATTTTAATTAATTTAATAATTATTATTGGTTTTTATTTTTTAACCCTATCGGAGTTTTTAAATAAGAACTGTGAAGCTTTCCATTAAAAAGAGCTCTTTTTTTAAATCCTATTATACGAAAGCAAATACCAAATGGACGAACTTGAAAAATCGGAAAAGAAAACTAAAAATGATCAAAACGATAATTGACCTGCGTACTAAATTTGTATCTGAAAAGGCATTTCTTACGGACGTCATTGACCGCAAATAATGATAGACGACTCGTTACTAGAATAAGTAAATTTTTATTAGAGTTTATCGGAGTCCATTGATGAGTTTTATTTGAAATTTGAGGCCGATATCGAAGCCGATTAGAGATTTTGAATTTTGTCAAATCGTTTTGATAGCGTGAGAATTAGAATACTGTATAAGCGAAATATTAACGAGAACTATTAGTTATTAAACCGAATAAAAGTGCATATCTTGACCTTTTATTATCTTTCCAAATTGTTAATTTAATCAAATCTATTTAGATAAGCGTATTTTCAAGTTTCTCTCAATTTTGAAACTCTTTTGATTGGCTAAAAATAAATTTATCGTTTCTAAGTACAGATAACAATATAGGAATTCCCAACAATCGTTAACTTTCAAAATAGTATACTATACTTTTTAAAATGATGCAGTTTTTTAAAACTATCTTGTTCCTCTTAAAACATTCAAACATTTACATTCTCTCATTTTAAATCAGGAAACATTTTAAAAGAACTCGATCTCGTTCCATTTCTTAAGGTAGCGCTGCACCTTGCTGACGTCATAGCTGTGATGATAGCCTGCGCCATCTGATGACGTCACCGTTTTCGTCAAACAAATAGTCATTGCAGTGAACGATCCGCACAGAATATCGTTGAACGTCTCGATAAAGGCAGTACCTTTTGACTTTTCGTAGGCAAAACACGTGTCAATTGCTGAGGCATGACTGCCGAAACCAGCAAAGGAGGGAATCTTATTAACAAGTGTGATATTGAGGTAACTTAATTTATCATTTATTAATAATTAATTGCGTATGAAATATTTTAAGCGAGTTAATTTTTATAAATAGATAAACGTAAGTTGTACTATATTACATATAGTATAGTTTCCGTAAAAATTTTCTCATTTTAGGTAAGAAGGAAAAGTAAATATGATACTGGAAATTCATTTGATAAAATTTTATTTCATCATAAATCTTAAATAAAATTTTATCATATGATTATATTTTTAAAATATAATATTTAAGCCAAGTTTTGACACGCTTAATTTTTTCTTATTAACAAATTTTAATTGTAATTTTTTTAAATAAAAATTATCCTATTATGGCATTTTCAGTAAATTTAATATTCTCTTATTTGTCTAGTGGTTTAGTTTTCCTTTTTTTAACGATCTGTTTTTATAATATGAAATAAACCCAAATTTATTGTTTGTATCCAATCAATAATAAATTTATAGAAGCTGAATTACTCTTATAGCTTCAAGACTATAATAAAAATCATCATTATTTAATATTATTAGTGAAATTCATTGTATGGCTTATTTTTTTTTTTTTTTGTAAATTAGTTCGTATGTCCTACATTTCTTTTTTTTTTATGGTAAAGAGTGCAACTAATTTATTATATGAATAGTAAATCTTGTTGAATCTGCATTCTTTCTCTTATAATATAGCCATGACTATATCCTTGGATATCAAATAACTAGAACGCGCTCTAATTTTCTTTTATTTCACATCTTAGTGTGATTAATGCGATTTTCTTTAGGTAAAAGCCTTTATTTAATAATAAACATCTCCTGGAATCATAAGAATGACATATCACTCTACCTTACGAATTTTAATCACATCAAAATAAGCGGGACAAATCGCAACGAGTTGAATGTCATTGACACTTTTTCTTCGACAAATCAAAGTTCTTCACAGGATTTTTAAGAATTCAGATATTTCATAAATCAGATAAGTAATCTACGTTATTTAATTTAAATATAGATAAACGTGATAGTTCAGTAAGAACAGAACAGTTGCATAAAAATTCCAAAGTTCTTTGCCTTAGAGATGAAGTAGTGACGAAATTTATGATACAAGGGAACTATTGTCACGAAAAATAAAAAAAAAATAGAGAACAATAGAAGAATAATTACGACATTTAAATGATGAGGGAAAAAAAGAGTATTTTTTTGAGGCCATCAAAACCTTTTACTCAAGATTTTAGTTTTATCATTTCAGTCTTCCATTAGAAATAAAACAGTATCAACCTAGATGTAGTCTAAATTAAAGTTTTTATTAAAATAAGATAATTTTTACAAGGAAAGATAATTCAATATAATGAGAATATTATTATACAAGTGATTAATGTATTCATTACAGGCAAATACCTATGACAATCCTATTTTATCAGTGGATATATCACCAAGTTTATCTGAAGATATCGGAAAAAAAAGTGATGCTGATTGTTATGGCAGCAGCATGGATAGCGGTTATGATAAAACTGCATCGTCTGGCACTTCTGCAACCGTTACCTCACCTGCTTGCTTGACACCCAAGTTATTAACAAAGCAGTACCATACTGGTTTGCCTCCAATGTGGTATCGACAGAGAAATTCTACTCCAAGTACTTCTAGTATGAGCGGAGATCTGATGTTGGATGATAAAGAGCAAATGTTGAAGTAAGTTTTGCATTCAATTTTATTATTAGGTAATAAGGTACGTCTTATCTCATTTTTAAAATAACGAAATTATTTTTATAATTTAATATAATTTTATTATTATTATTTAATTAATATAATTTTTATTCTTTCTATTTTAGGAAAAATCTGACTTGTCTTTTTAGCTTCATGTATGCAATTTTTATCGTTGTTTTGGGAGGAATTGTTTATATGTGTAATAACGAAGGGAGGAGATATATCAATGAAGTAAATAGATCTATTAAATATTATTTTATAATACAGTAAGATATGAA
>WUQG02257403.1:0-20255 GCA_011317285.2 Androctonus mauritanicus | reverse complement strand
TGAAAATGTTATCTTATTAAACTTATGTTATTTTCTACTTTTGTGCTGTAATTAATTTCGTTTCTTAAGGATATTTAAATTAGTCATTTAATTGGATAACTTAAAACTTTCCATTATTTATTGAAAAAAATTTTAATGATTAAAGTAACATGACTTACAATAACAAGTGCCAGTTGTTATTCTGCATTTTCTGGCTTCTTTCCATTCTGTACATCTTGCTTGACCCACTATTTTCAGGCATAATGATATAGTATCTTGCATATTTATTTGGATGTTTTTTCATTAAATGCTTTTTGGTGAATTGGTAGCTTCAGTGGTTCAATTCTTTTGAGTTATAGTGTTTCAGTTCCTATCATAGTTGATGTAAATATTAGCATTAGGAGAGTTTTTATATTTTTATTGCCTTCTTCCAATATTTTGAAAATTATTGACAAACATTCATTGTTGTCTATTTTTGTTTATTTTGAAAATGGAATAGGCTGCCTTCCTTCAATACATTTTATTAAAGCACTGTTTGGTGCAGATGCCAGCAAGGCATCTCAACATTCAGTTAAATAATACTAATAGCTGATTCAATAACTGGAGGTATATACATTCTTTAACTGGTGTTGGTTTGTACATATCATTGCATTTTTTTAAAATCTTCCCCATTCTTTTCAGCTATCTGTGCAACTCATATCTTCCAATTCAGTCAATGAGTTTCTGTTAACATAACACTACTTTAATATAATATCTTTCTATACAAATTGCTATGGTAGAAAAAAAAATTACTTACCTATTTAAATATAGCAGCATCGCAATCATGCAACATGCTTACATTTTTCAAAACTGCATCCACACATACATATAGCTCGAATGTCTACTTCTTTTTGTGTAATATTTATCTCATGTGGTGAAGATTTCAGTGCACTTGTCTTTAAACATAATGCCTCAATACACCATGCAGTTTTGGACTTCCGAAATTTCAGGCCACATGAAATTACGTAGCCAGCATTCAATGTAGTTTCACCCTTGATTACACAATGTTTACCATATATTTCAGTAATATTTAAAAAATAAAAAATGTTTGATAAAGATATTGTCATTGCTGTCATACATCATTTTCAGCCCATACTAAATTTTAACAAAGGAGTTATTCAATTATTTTTTTTGTCCAAAAGAGAAGAAAAAAGCTAATGAGCTGTACAAATACTTAAGCTTTCTGTGTTGTGTGTTCAAGTTCCTTGGTTCACCCTTTCATCATTGCACCTGCATGTAGTGCCCTTTATAGCTTGTGGTGAATCTCAATTAGCAAAGTGCTGAAAAGTGAGGTTTGCTTGTAATAACTAATATTAAATTATAGATTTGAAGTTAATATATATTTCAAATAGTGGCATAAATATTATAGTTATTAAGCTGTGGGAATTCATCTATAACAAAAACATATATTATTAATTAACTAGGGAAATATGATCAAACATTCTAGTAAAGCTCAAATAATTCCTAGTGGAAACATTTAGAATTAAACTGCAATTAATAATTGTTTGAATTTGGACTACAATTTGGAATCATAATTAAACAATTATAATAGTTTAAAATTAAATTTCAATTAATTTAACAACAGATTGCACTATTTTAGTCAAAATTTAGTTTAATTAATTATAAAGTCAATAGATGGTGGTACTAAATAAATATGAATAATTATTAATTGCAGTATAATTCTAAGTTTCCAGTAGGTATTATTTGGGCTTTAATAGAATATTTGATTTTGTAACAAAAATTCTGCATGTGAAAGCCATAGTCACTTTTAGAAATTTCTTTTGCTTGGTGATAAATTAGCTTTTGTATTTGATATGAACCAGAAATTTAAAACTGAACTTCTCTTGGTTTAATGGCTGCAAAGTATTTTATTATATCTCCAAAATCAACAAATTAATTTTAATTGTTTTCAATTATAAAAACAACAAGGTTTGTAAAGTGTCTTATCATATCCTGATTATAATTACAATTTGATCAGTTTTATTTGCTAAAAGAATGCTCATATGATCTTATTGGAACTATAAATGCCAACAGTATTTAAAGAACTATTACCAAGGTGTGATTTCAATCCTTCTGATGCATTTAGGTAATTCTTTTAGAGAAATAATCAATTTGCCTCATTTGTTTTTGTTCCTATAAAACAAAAAATGATATTTTTATATCCTTAATATATTTTAAATCCATTCAAATCATTTGAAAACTATTATGCCAAATAAATATAAAGGTTGCAAAGCTGTTCATGAATTTAAAATCCAATTAATTTATTAGATGCAAATATTAGAAATTCATAATTTATATTTCATATAAATTATGAATTTTTAATATTTGCAAATGTAAAAAATTATCAGAAATTTCAATTCAAATTTTATCTAGAATTTTTCTTAAAGGATAATGCAGTTTTTCCTCAATATTCAATCCAGGTTCAGATACATTTGATTACATATGGAACTAAGAATCACTGTTTCAAGATGTCAAAGCAATAATCCAAATACTGCCTGAATTAACATTCATGATTCAAACAACACCTTAAGTAGAAGTTTCTTCAAAATGTGCACAACCCTAATACCAATTTTCAGAAAATGTATTCTTTTAATTATGCTTAATCTCTGTTATTCTTAGGATATTAAATGTTCTCTTCAAGAATAAATTGTCTCCTGTCTTGTAAAACTTAAATGTTTCCTCTAAAACATTTGAAAAACTAAATATTTTAAAGCACTTATTTTAAACATATTATGGTGTTTGTTTCATCAGTATATGGTTGTAAGATAATTTCATAAATGCATGCTGTTCTATATACAGTAAAACCTTGATTGTTTAATTATATAGGGAAAAAGTGGATCAAATAAGACAAACAACTGGTTTAACCAAGGGATATAGCTAGGCAATTTATGTTCCTTTTCCAATCATAATATTGTAGAGACTAGAAGTAACAATGTGAAAACTGAATTTTCTTTACTGGTTCATAAATATATATTGGTTTTGATATTAATCCACTTGTAATAATTTTTACAAATCATTTCATCATTAAATGTCATGTTTATTATTCATCTCAATGGTCATCTATATGAACATCAATGATGGAGACAATCATCTTTGTTAGCCATTATTTTAATGAACTGAGAGTATAGCAATGTGAAAATGAATTTATCTGGCACATACTATTATACAATGAGAGATAACTATGAGAAGATGTGTTTGATAAATTATTAAATAACTTCTCTTACTGCCTTATTAATATGGATGATATCATTTCTTAGTGGGGAAGTATTCCATGTTAGTGGGGAATATTTTACCTAAAAGTTGTTTGACTGGGAATTTCTCATAAAACAATAACAAATATACTTTATTATATTTATATTATCACAAAATGCTTCCATTAATTATTATTTTGTATCAATAAACACTTATAAAAGTAGCAACCAAACAGATTTCTACTTTATAGAACTTTTAGGTAAAAAATTTGATATATAACAATCATGCACTTTAATATCAGTTAAAGCAAACATTAATTAATCAAGGGCCAAATAACAAAAATGTCATTATACTCAGATAACAGATTTAGCACATATTGATATATAAATGATACATTATTTAAATAAAGTTGTATTTAAATACTTCTTCATATAATTTTTATTATTTTATTTACTCAGGAATTATTTTCAATAATTATTTTTCTAGTCATTTGAATTACTAAATAATTTTTCTATTATTTGTTATCTGATTTTTCTTCAATAGAATGGAATAATGCAAATATAGTAGAATGCTAAGAATGAGCTCTATTTGAAAATAAGCATTAAAATAACCTCTTCAAAGGATGTAATTAGAAATACAATAATCTAATGTTGCAATAGAAATGATGCTTTATTAATGGTACATTTACACTGCATTTATTTGTAAACAGAATTTTTAATAAAATATCATTTCTCATTTCAACATTCAACTATATTACATTTTTGTATATATTTATTTGAAGAAAATATTTAAATGTATATTTTCAAAAAGAGCTCAACTCAATACTAACAAATAGTCATTTAGTCTAATACCTTTTTTACAATTAAATTACTTTTTATCTTATTTGACAATTTTCATGAATAAAATAATAAATGTAGCAAATTATAAAAATCTGAATTATTTTTTAAAATTTATTTCTGTATTATGAAAGTTTTTGACATTATAAATTTCTATACTTATTTTTTGTCAGATTTAATTAACATTATCAAATCATTTGAGTTTTGTAAATTAATAATCTGAAATAGACAGATCATCAGCAATGACATAATCAAATCTGCTTGAAGTCTGAAGATTGATAATCAAATTTTTAAAAATTATTATATAAAAATCTCTAAAAAAGCTACAACTGTTTTTTATTATGGCATATATAAATTTCATATAAAATTTAGAAAAGTATAGATATAATATAAATGAGCATGCACTGAATTATATAGAAAACAATAAAATAATGTAATGATCAATTTTTTATAATCATTATGTATTCAAATGCAATAAAATGATTTGAAATGGTGTATTGATTTTAGAATGTTGTTTAAAACATATCAAAATATTAACTTGGGATCCAATTCACAATATCAAACAATCAATTGCTGAGATATCATTTTACAATGTAGTTTTCAAGTTTCAGGGGAATATATTCAGTTTTTTCTTATATGTTCAAAATGATTTATAAAATGATGTTGAAATTTCATAAGAAGACTAAAAACAAATTATAGAGATCTATAAAGTTTCATAAGTTAGAAACACTGATACATTACATCTCATCATTACATTACTCAATACAGCATTATATATTTTGATCTAAATCAAAATATATAATGCTGTATTGATAAATGATGTAGCCCACAGTAAAATTCTAGAGTAAGAGAATAGCTAGATTACATAGAAACTCTTAAAGTACAAGACATGACACAAAACTCTATTCTCAAGTGGAGCAATAAAAACAGTTGAATACAAAAACAAAGGTTAACTAATCAAAAATATTTCTGCAATAATCCATAAAAAATACATTTTGGGAGGTTTATTCACTTCTTTAGTTTTATATAGATCAGAGAAGTCTGTATATAATAAATTGGTGAGTATTACAATAAAAAAGGAAAATTACATAACCATAAAAATGAGGAAAGTACATCTTGTTAAACTTGAAGATTCAGAAATTGGTGATGATGAAAAATAGTAGAATTTGATAGTGATTCATTTTAGATCTTGCAATATCCAGTAGTAATAAAGAAATGAATCTAGGTAAGTCAGAACATGAACTGTTGTTGTTTGTTTTGACAAATAATTGGCAATTATTGTGTGATATTATCTGTTATTATGAGTGTGAATAATTTCATACCACATGTTGTGTGTGTATGTACTTGTATTTAAGTTCATTAAGTTATTATTGTTTTTAACAATAGTTATATGTTCTTTAATTTTTTTGGTATAACTATTTCTCTCTCTATGTAAAATTATAGTGTTTTATTTGGATTATAGTTAAATTTTTGACTATGGATATATACTGATAATATATTATATTTTAGTTAACAGCACATTCATGTTCTTTGTATTGGATGATTAAGGAATGTTTTGTTTTTCTATGTACTTATATGTTTCAGAACAGTTGCATTGGATTTTGTATATAATGTCTGTTTTTATTTAAAAATGTCTGTATAGTATGTTAAATCTTTATTATAAGTTATGCATTTTATTTTATTGCTTAAATTTGGTGCTAATCTAATTTTGGAGTCTATTAATGTTTTTAATGTAAAGGAAACTATATTAGTTTTTCCCATTTTTAAATTTAACACTGAATCTATATTTTAAAAAGTTATTTTCTCAAATGTTTACAAGTTTAAGATGATAACTATAAAGTATTTTTTTTTTAAATATTTTAATCTCTAATACTTAAAAATATATATTGTACAAACAAATCTACAATCAAAATGAAACCAAAGATTATTAAATTTGCCATATATGTAGACCAGCAGGTTTTCAAACTTTTAATTTTAATTATAAAAAAATTTTGCAAAACCACAAAATCAATAATGTTTATATAAAGCAAATCAGTCTTCAAACTAACATCGCATGACAGTTTTGTTACCATTCCCAGTACATTTCTATATATGTACTTGTAATGTCCCAATATGTAAATACAAATAAAATCCATTTGTTTTCATATTTACCATCTTTTTGAAACTGATAAAATTGTATTCCTAATATTTTCTTATGCATGTTAATATAATCAAATACAACACAATACCATATATTGAAAATATTTACAGAACAGTTACATTAAATTAAAATAAATGCTGTATATTATTTTCTAATCACATTTTTCTTATTTATCTGATTAGGTTAGTTTCAGGTAAGCCTTTATATCATTCATGAGATACACTATATTTGCTAGCAATTACTTTTAGATTCCATTACAAGCTGCCAACATCCATGAAGATGTTAACCAGAAGATTAAAAAATGAGTTTCAACTGCTCCTAAGAATGTTATGTTTGAGTAATATTATTTTTTATATTTATGTTATTGAATATTATGGAAGTAATTAAAATTTGATTTGCAATGTAATAATTGTTAGATTAATGAATTTCAAAAACTAACTCCATTTTAATTATATTTTTTCATAAATAACTTTTAATATTAACATTAATGAACTGTTTAAAGATGCTAATACCTGTGATTTAAAGTAAAATCAAAACAATATCAGAAATTGTGAACTGGGCCAAAAAATATTATAAAATGTTATTCATTTTTAAAATAAAATATAATAGTTATTTTATTGTGTAAATTTATACAAAATTAGTATTTTTGTCAGATTGAAATTTTAAATGATAAAATTATATTTTGTTTGCATTTTCATTAATTAAAAGATTATCATCATTCTTTTACAGAATCTTTATTTTAAGCATATCAAAGAGATGCAGTGATTGAAATTTAGTATATTCATTATATAAAACAAAGACTACTGTTAAATATATTTTATAAGATCAGATATATCATGTTTTTTTTTTTGCATTTTCAATATATTGAAGCTGATGTGGACATAATATAACTTTAAACATGATTTTATTTTGTTTTATCCACTATCTGAACGTTTATCTTGTAAATAAATTATGTTTACATTGCAATTTTCTTGAATTTTCTTTTTGTGTGAAATTCATTCATATTATGTAATTTTTTTCCAGATATCTGAATGTAATTGTGCTTAATCTCTATATTTAAAATGGATATCTAATGTAAAGCAATTCGCGATTTATTATTTAAGTGTATTATAACTTAAGAAAAATGCATTAACAATAAATTTAAAGAGGATGTGTTTTCATATTTATCATGAAATATTTTGATGGATCGGTCTACGTATGTTTTTGAATATGTTTATAAATTTATTTAATACAAAGAAATTTTCAAATTTTTTACTTTGATTGTAAATATTACCTTTATTTTCTGTCAAAAAGAATTCTGTTGTTTCGAAATTCAAACATCAGACGACATTACGATGTTCAATTTCGTTATGAATAAAACAGCCGAAAATTCAATATTTTTAATACAAAAATATCTAATTAATTTAAGATTTATTTTATTATTATTATTAAATTATTATTTTTATATCTAAGCATATTAATCAAAAATGTTATATTTAATAATTTCTTATATTAAAATAATTGTCCAAGTAAACACTGTATGTTCAATAGGTAAACAAAGAACTTACGGGATTTAATAAAGGAAAATTTTCTCCGTTTTTAGATAAAATTATATTAATTGAGAATTGTAAAATTATCGAATTTCATTTAAAATTCGATTAAATTTTGCAGCTAATAAAATTTTTGTTTATTTACGTTTCTATGGGCAACAGTAAAATATGGTGATAAAAAATACTTATAATCAAATGCGACATTTAAATAATTTTAGAGGTTTAAATAATATTTTAAAACATACATATTTCGTAATTTTTATTATTATTTAAAGAATATCAAAAGCGCAATATTATATTTTCGATTTTCTAATCTTTAAAGCTAGATGGCTCATTTTCTTCAAGAAAGTCATGGCTTTCTTGGAATTATTACAAAATATACAAGAGATATGTATATATATCTCTTTCACATATAAGATTATTTTTAATAAATACGAAAGAGAGATATAATATTTCATTACCCAATTAGCACAATTTATTAAAATTTACATATATATTCATTATCCTAATGAATATTATAAAAGATATAGTCATCGATGTATAAATATAGATCGGTGTAAATAGTATATAGATATATAGAGAATATTACAGAGTTAGTGTATATAATGAATTTTATATATATATATATAATAGGATAAACTTCAAAACTTATCCGCAGATTTAATACCCGTTACAGACTAGACCGCTTAAAGTACGTTAAGCGGTCTAGTCTGTAACGGGTATAAATGAAATATCAATAAAATTTTTGATTAAATATTGTGAAACCAAATTTTGAAGTAATTATAAATTAATTAAAATTGATAACCGAATAGAAGTATGCTGTATTTTCATCCTGAAGATCTGGGTTCAATTTCGTCAATACTTCCAAAGTTTTTCAGAAGGGATTCTGGCTTAGCTCCATCTAGGACTGTCTTAATTTCATCTAGACCGCTAGAACCACAATTTCCACCTAGGTCCGAAGTCGCCAAGGGCGGTCTGTCAATTTTCAGCCCTTCGTTTGGGAAATATGTAATACACATCAAACCTATTTAGACACAACTTGAAAATTAAGTTTAGGAAAAGATAATTTTATTTCTTTTATTTATAAATTAAAATACAAAAATACAAATGTATTTTTCTTGCTTTTCGCTAACAAAATCGTTTATGATATTATCAAATCAATTTCGTTTGTTAGTTGATGTGCTATAGATAATATAGAAAGATTCCTTAATCATAAATCACTCAGTCTAATCTAAGATAATTTTTAATCAGTTTTAACTTGGAAAAACTCCTTTCGCAACTAGTGACACTAACCGCACTTGTTGGGCAGCCAGATAGCCGAGTGGTAATGCTTTGGCGTGCCATGCAGGAAGGGTCTTCCTGCATACCACCCAGACCCGAATTAGCGCCCCGAATCTGGAAGCTCCAGAAAAGATTTTTTGGGTTTCTGGACCCGGCCCGGCGATCTCCGCTCTTCACCAGTTCCAACCACGGCTCCTTCCACCGGTGTGGGTGCAGCCCGTGGTTGGAACTGGCTCCGCCCCTTAGTAATCTCCTTGATTGGAAAGGGGCGTAAAATATGCAAAAAAAACCCCAGTGACAGATCTCGACAAAAAGGAAAGTGGCGACATCTGTTAACAAAAAAATCTATAGAAAACGCCAATACATAATAGTTTTAATGTTCTTTGGTAGTTACATATTTTTTAAAATTTCATTTAAATTAACAATTATTTTAATAAACTAGATATGGATGAAAACAAAGCAAACTTCTTTCACAAAGAATTCCGTGATTTAATACGGACTACTTCCTATCCAAAAAATTATTTAGATACAAAGCATATATTGAGTTGTCTCGTGATTCTTAACTACAAACGAAACACAATTACAAATACAGCACTTTATTTTTTTAATTCTGCATCATTACAATAAATTGATTTAATAAAATTATTTTGTCACTACAATGCCATTATTTTAATTATAATTTCAGTGGAAACTTAACAAAAAATTTCGCACTGATTAATTAAACTTTCCTCACGTAATATCAAATAAGTCTTCATATATATTATGTGAATTTCATCGTGCGATATACAATACAATACATTTTTTAGGATAATTTTTGTTTAATTGAAAATATCAGCGAATTATACAATGGATAGATTATATATGGCAGTGAATAACCATGATGATGTAATCGAAAAGCTCAAATATGGGATTTAAAAATCTTTACTGAAAACTCTGAAGAACTGAAACAGGATTAAACCCGGCTCCATGTGATAAGTGACTATTTTTATCACTCGAGCATATCAACAGCAGATATTTGTTAATTTCATGAAATGATAAATAGAAACTATTCCTCCTTTTATTCACTTCTGGGGAAATTAAATATTATATTTAAGCCTGTCTGAAAATACACATAAACAAAAAACTGAAATATATTTCAATTTTGCCTTTTATGATGATTTTTAAAAAACATTTTAATCTTAACGGTGATCATAATGTAAAATATAAGAGTTAGAGATAATATAAATAACCAATATCTTTTCTCTGTTAACTTTATCCAGTTTTCATCCTGTGCGTTCAGTACGCAGTGGGACATTCCATTACCAATTACGGACCGCCCGGTGGGGTCAACCATCAGGTAGAGAGTGAATGATAAGAAGTGGAATTTTTAGCACGATATGGCCGTTATCAAATCGCCATTATTTAAAACAATTCTATAAGCTATGAATCACTTTTCGATCCTTTAAAATGTTTGTGTGTTTTTAACCGGGTCGTTAGATTCGTAGTGTATAGTGTGACCAGATATTGACATAGTCAAAGTAGGACATTCGAAGTTTTATAATACATCCCAGTAGGATATTTGACAACCCAGCTTAAAACAATAAAAATCGATAGCGGAAAAAGCACAAAAGAGTAAAAATTGATAAGTAAGTAATTTTAAATTGATATATTACTCTTGTTGTTTTAAATACTACTCTTTGTTGCAATTGTACCCATTATTTAATATAAAAATATGAAAAAAAGGGAAAGTAGGACATTTCTGTTAGGCGGTAGGACGTAGGACAAAAGATTTAATTGTAGGACATGTCCTCCCAAAGTAGGACGGGTGGTCACCCTAGCCATAATGAATGTACCAAAGAGCCGCATGTGGGTCGTGATCCACAATTTGGCCACCGTGGGTATATAATCATTAAGAATATCCAAGAATATTCTCTAATATTTACACAAATTCGGCAGGAGTGGGCATGTGGAAACACGTCCACTCCTGCCAAATTCGGAAAGGCTTCAGCTTTTCATTCTGGAAGAATGGAAGGGGTAGAACTCGGGTTCCACCTTTCAAAATATTTATCATGGGGTTGGGGCTCTGTTGGTTAATTCCCGTCCTCTACAATCCGTCTGCACTTCAACAGGTTGTCTTCCGCAGGGGTAGACAGCCTGTGGAAGTATTTTTTCACTCATGGTTTCACACTGTCGCTTAATATTCTTAGATAATGGAAAGTAGCGTCATCTGTTGACCAAAAAATAACTACACCGTAAACACTTAATTATACCTTTTCTTCAAAATTCGTTGAATTTTTTGAATTAAAAACTTTATCTGTTTATTTTAATATTTCGCAATTTCATTTATTATTTATTTTCTATTTTAAATTTAATTGTTTTAAAAAATATGCAAGATTAATAAATTAATTCTATTAAATTTGAATTGGGTTCTTATAGATTAAAGAATGTTTTTGATTTTATATAAGAGAGGGCGCTATGTAGCATTAGATTGGTAGCTTTGCTCTCGTTTGAATTATTGTGGGAATTGTAAAGGTTAGTTTTTTAATGGTCTTTTGGGTATTGTTACGCTAAAGCGATTCAAAGTAACGTATAATTATATGGCACGGCGTGACTATTAAATAACTGATTAAAACTGTTACATTCTAATTGCATGTTATATTTACTTAAGTATATATATGTGTATATTAAAATATGAAAGCAAGTTTTGCTACCTTTTCATTTATGTGGCGTATGATTTTAAACCCTTTATTTATCGATTTTGTGTAAATTTGAGCTGATTCTATTAAATAACAATGTGCGTAAGACGCTTATAATCACGAATTTTTCTTTACAGAACAGTTTAATATAATTAGTACTCTTATATTTATATAAAAGTTCATAGTATCAGCGCGCGACGCGACGCGACACGAAATGCATTTTATAATTATGACGTGGCGCTTTAGTTAACTTTGTCGATATTTTAAAGTTATCTTATCAATAACGTATGTATTAACCGTATTTTTGTCTGAAATATATTTTTGCTGATATTTAATTAAGTATATAAGTATAACCGGCACTGTGCCAATGCAATCAGAAAAGAGCAATGCGCACCCGCGTCGATAAATAACTCTTTAGGCAAGATTCCTGAACACTTGTTTCTTCCTCTCAATTTTTTTTAACTGGGTGAATGAGAACAATGCTATATTAGCTTTTCTTGCATTGTTTGTGCTTGATTACTTCATTTCTTTTGAAGAGTCTAACTAGAGTGAATAATCTGTGTGAAAATTCTTTGCGAAGACATAATATTTCTCATTCATCCAATTTAAAGGAATTGAGGAAAGTCTTCAAGATAAACATGTAGCTTAGGTGTGAGAGATTACTCGAAGCGCGGCGCATGCCGCGATGACTTCGAAAAATTTATCTTGAGATATTTTTTTTGGAATAAATCTTTAACACAACGGAATTGTCGATTTGTCCCCCACTGATAAGATTAAAATAAGAATCGACAATTCCGTTATGTTAAAGATTCATTCCAAAAGTTATCTCAAGACACACTTTTCAAAGTTGCCGTGACGTGCGCCGCGTTTCGCGTAGTCTCTCACAAGATAAACTACATGTTTACCGGTCTTCAAGAATCTTATCGATCTTTGAATTTGTGGACTTTGTATAATTGGAGAATAACCATAAGCGAGCGACGCGTCTATTCGACACTTCTTAAGCTAGCAACAACGCGCGAGACACAAGGCGTGTCGCATCTATTACCAGGCGCGATATTAAGACGGCGCGAACGAGCGCATCGCTCATAAACTGATCATCCGCAATCTTTACTAACTTTCAGAAATTACAGAAGCAATACTAAAATTTATAAAAAATAAACAAACACTTAACTCATCCAATGCTTGTCTTCTCATAAAATTTCTTAGAAATTATAACATATATTTAAACTCCAAAAATATATAATATATAGTTCAATCAATACAATATATGTATTCTAGACATATTTGTAAGTTATTTTATTATATTAAGTTGTTCACAAGATTAATTTTTATCCATTGTTATAGATAAACAATAAAAGACAGCACTATATTTATTACAATATTGTTAAGAATTGAGAGTAACAATTATTTATCATTAGAAGAAGCAAATCTGTCCTTGGAACTAATTTAAAATTTAATGTTTCTAGGTCCATCATTATTTCGCTTCTAGGAAATGCGAATCTGAATAAATCTAGATTTTTTAAAGGAAGATGGGCAATTTAATGAGAACTTCCGATCGTTTCCAAAAATAGAAGGGTGAGTAGACATATTCAAGCTAAGTAGAAATAAGAAAAGTAAAATCAATAAATATTTTAAAGTGTCCGGAAGACGACTAGAATGTTAAAATGCCGTGTACGTGACAGCATTACCTACTTCTCACGAATATTTTATGAGTCCAACACGTGGAAAAACACGTGTTTCAAATTTTTATATTTAAATTAAATAATGATTTAACTTTAAAGAGCAAACTTTTCATTACAGTACTTAAAAGTTTAATTTCTGTTTGATATAAAATAGCTACAAAAAGAAAACATTGGTGTAGTTAGTTAGCTGAATAAGATCTGTTGAACAATGCAAAAGCTATTGTTTTTTATATGGATTGCCCAAATATATTAATTATACAGGCCTTCATACAATGTATTACATTATAGATATATAGATTGTGTACAAAAAAAATGGTAACTGTAGTTTCTACAGGATAAGATTAAATTATACATGAAAGTTTTTGATTAAATGTTTAATATTACAGAAAACACTTCAAAAATTTTGTGATGAGAGATGTGTAAGCCATACCTGTTTAACTAAAAAGAAAAATTCTGATACTTTTTAAACATATTTGAGCAAATCAATAGCAAAATGTGCATAAATGGTTTCAGAAAACTTAATTAATGATAGTAACGTTAAAATATCTGTTAAATGTATTTCTAATGTCATAATTTTTATTAATACTTAAATAATTATTGGAATTAATTTATTATAATTACTAATTAGCTGGTACGCAGCTTGTATGTCTCCATTCAAGATTAATTCTTAATTATTAGATTTACTTGCCTTGTAATTATTAATTGGTCTGGTACGTAGATTGCATACTCCACTCAGGATTAATTCTTTAATTAGTAGATTTAGTATGGCTTGTAATTGTTAATTATCTGGCGTGCATGTTGAATACAATTGTGATACGTTATCTACAATCTGGAAATATCTGGTAAAGCTATAGACGTTCTTCTTCTGCACGAATGCAAATAGAAAATATTCGTTTTATCTGTTTCAATATTAATTTTTGCAAATTTACTGATCTCAAAGCGATAACGAATTTTTCACTGTTTGCTCAGAGATACTACTTAAACATGCGTAAAAAAATCATATACAAAATATTGACAAGATGTTTTACTGATAAAATGTAAAATGCTATTTACGAGATGCGATCTGGGTCGTGGCGTATGATCTGAATTATAAATTAATACATACCGACCTGATATCTGATATATAAAAATTTATAAGTTGATCAATATTTACCCTTTCAGATAATTTTTTTGCACATCCTGAGAAAAGTGTGTCAACAAACAAAATTTATCATTTTTTTTCCTACTTTATCTCTCCAGTAGATCATAACTCATTCAGGCAGGGATCTAATAATAATAGAGATGAGTAAGCACATTTCTGCGCTAGCATAAATTATAATAAATTATCAGTTCAATAAAACTGTAACATATATAATTAGCTTCGCTTAAGATAATTTCTTATTGAAGAATACTTGAGAGAGTAATCTTAATTCTGCTAAGTTGTAACAGTCTCATGTTATGTTTGATAATTAAAGCATTATCTTTTATTTTACTTGGTATAATTTTAAAATTTCATTTAATTTTGGTGCAAGTAAATGTCAGTCTTTCGTTTATCATCAGAAGAACTAAGATTTTTGTCTCCATTCCATAAAGTGAGCATTCGAGAGTGGAAAAGTCGTGTTAAGTAGTACTACGATATGATTTTAGAATACAAAAAAGTTGTTGAAATAAAATATATATGACCGAATAACCTTGTTACTTATTTTAAACAAATAAGGTCAATTGATAAGATTAAAGTTTCTCGGTAGTTATAGATCCATTTCCATTTTTATTTAAATCACGATACTCCCGTGAGGATTTACTGTAGAATAAAAGTAGCTATTATGATTTTGAATAATTTGCCTTTCTTTAATGGCTTTACTGTCTAGAGGCGAATATCGTAAAGTTCAGCTAATTGTTCGAGTGTTATGTGACATAGTTTGAACTGTTTTCAATAGATTAAAACTCATAAAATGTAGTGTCAGTTTATAGCTAGACATGTTTGAAACTGTTTTACGTATTCCAGTCGTGGCGCTTATGAATTAGAAGCTGAAAAAAATTTGCTAATTTTGCATTGAATTCTCTCAATTTTATTGCGATAAAATTTCGTTAGGAATTTTCTAAATGTATATAGAATGAAAGTAGACGTACACATCACTTAGCTAGTTATGACTTACTCATGTTACAAAAGATAAACTTAACATTTTATTTAACAAAAAAATGTGGAAATTTTAGTGTTTAAACAATCAATAAAAATCTCATTCTTAAAAAGTTTTAAAGTTTGGTAACATTAAGAGAAGTGTGTATAATTCTAGTACAATAAAAAAAAATTTCCTCTTATTTCAGATCAAAATTATACTATAAACCGCTCCAAAAAGTTATTCGAAACTTAATACGATAAAACCGTTAAAAAATTCGTTAATTCAAATTTCAAAATAATCCAATTAAATTCGTTAAACGTAATCGACATATTGATGTTAAATTCGTTAATTCAAATTTCAAAATAATCCAATTAAATTCGTTAAAACATAATCGACATAGTGACGTTATTTTACGTCAATATGTCGATTACATTTTAACGAATTTAATTGGATTATTTTGAAATTTGAATTAACGAATTGCTTAACGGTTATCGTATTAACATTGCGAAATGTGAAATTTGTTAAATATGTACGTGCAGATATGGATCATTTTATTTAATAAAAAATAAACAATATGGTAAATTGTGAGAAATTCTTCCCGAAAATAACCACTTTTATTAATTTTTATTGAATTTTTAGCCAATATGGGTTTCTAATCCGATACTAAAAAAAGGAAAAAGAAGACATTATCGTTCAGTTGATGTCTTGTTTTACTATTTTACGTTGGTTTTCATTAATGGCTACTGAATATCAAAGCCACTTAAATATTCATCATTAGCTGCCCATAACAGTGCTAAGTAATTACTCAAAACTACTCATCAGGTTTCCCAGGGATAACTCACTTGGTATTATAAAAATTTTAAATTTATATTGTATAATATTTGGATTAAGGATTAAAAAAAAATGGATTTGAAGTGTTGTTTGTTTATTAAATTTCAGCTTGAGTACTGCATCGATTCCAACATTAAATTTACCATATTATTATTATTCAGCTTCAGTAAGGACTCC
Organism: Androctonus mauritanicus; assembly: GCA_011317285.2. Lineage (NCBI taxonomy): Eukaryota > Metazoa > Arthropoda > Arachnida > Scorpiones > Buthidae > Androctonus > Androctonus mauritanicus. The sequence goes on along the minus strand of WUQG02257403.1, from coordinate 3,795 downwards.
CCATTAAAAGATCTTGTACTGATAATCCAACATGCAAAATTTACGACAGATTTAATTTTGGAATATTACTGATTTTCTCTACATGAATCGTTTTATAAATTTAATTTTATTTTTGAAAATTAAAGTTGTCTACCATACTGTTTAATTGAAACGAAAATAAATCTCAGAATCTATTTTAATAAAATTAATTTCTATATTTAGAATTTGTGAAATTATTTTCTCCTCTTTAGTTATAGACTTTAATCCACAGCAGTGGAGTACCAAGGGAGGATGGAGGCCTCTGATCAGAGGGAGGCACAGGAGTGGAGTATCAAGAGAGGATAGAAGCCCCTAATCAGAGGCCCGGGCGGTCAGGCTTCTGATCAGAGGCCTCCGAAGAACTTTAAATTTTAAGTATATGTACCTATATGTAGGAATATAAAAAAGGGAATTTGTATTCTGTGAAGATGATTACATATAAATGCCGTGTTTATGTTTAAAAATTTATGTTAGAAGTGCTGGTGTTATGCGCTGATGTTAATTATATATTTATATTGACATTTTGTATGATGATGATTTCAATTAGGAGAGCCCCAGGGAGACTTCCGCCTCGGGCATCGATAACTGTAGGTCCGCCATTGGGTTTCATCCCATCACTTATAAGTTAGTGTTCTAATAGAATGGAAACTGGTGTCAGCTGTTGACAAAAAAAAAAGAAAGAAAAATACTATAACGAAAGCTAATTCGTGTTAAGATAAGAAATATACAGATTTGATTAAAAATTGTGTTTTAAATATTTATTATAGAAAAAAATATTTCGAAATTTTATAATAATATCCAAGAGAACATTGTTGAAATATTTATACAATAATCTTATTGTTAGTGGAAAATTCATCGAATCTCTCACGAAAAGCGATAGAGAGCCCAATTTATTTTAAATTCGAGCTAATTCAGGTAAAATATTTGTTTTCTTATTCTGTCAACTAATTTTCAACGGTTATTATAAGGAAAACTAGTGAATTTGAAAGGAAATAAGGTAATTTTCACCATTACTAATAATTATGTCGAACTTATTTTTATTTTAACAAAATTTGAAATAGCGGTATTCGCTTTTGTAAACCGTATAAAAATATAGAAACCATTAAAGGGTTTTATAGTTAAAAAATCATTACCGAAACTAGTTTCGGTAATGATTTTTTTTAACTATAAAACAATGTAGATTACTTATAATTACAATAAAATATTAGGTTTATCACCTATTCGGAAGCAGATGCTCGTTTTGCGATTTATCCCTGCATGATTTTATGTATTTTTACAAATGTTTATTAATTCTGTACCGTATTGGTGCATCAATTTATCAGGCAGTCTCTTATTATATACTTCGCTAGTAGTCAGCAGCGGACCTACAGCTATCGAGGCCCGGGGCGGAAGTCTTTCTGGGGTCCTCCTAATAGGAATGATCGCCATAAAAATATCAACACAAATATATAATTAACATTTATTTAATCAAAATTAAATAGTAAAATGATTGGGAAAACTAAAAATCTTAAGACTAAAGAAACTTCCTACATATAAGTACATATACTTAAAACTTAAGATTCTTCGGAGACCTCTGATCAGAGGCCCGCTCCCCTTACTATGCCACTGCAAGTAGTTTAAATTCAGATTTTTAAAACATATTTTTCATACAATTAATAGTATAATTTGCAATTAATGAATTAAGAAGGAATTAAATAAAAAATTTTAAAGTGATTTTCCTTAGAATTGTATATTTACATAACTATAGTATTCCCATGGCAGTGATGATTGATTAGTTCGCTAATATAAAATAAACATTTTTAATTATTCTTCATTATACACGAATTATACATCATTTGTTATGTAGACGAATTTTTTTATTATAACAGAAAACCAAGATGATATCCAAATTCTGTTATTTCGTAATTTAAACGTTTTTACAGACTGTATAACCGGACAAATATAATGAAAATATTATGCAATATATTTCATAGACATAGAAATAAAGATACAAAACACTATATATATATACATAACAAATATATTAGAAAACTGATTTTTTTAAAAATTCAAAATTATTAATATAATTATGTACTATATAAAGTCGCAGCATAAAGGGCCTTTTTTCAAAAAGGCATTAACAATTTTTCAACAAAAGATTATGATGAGACAATACGATGAATTAACAAAAATGGCTTTCTTTTAATATATATAAGATCTCTTTCTGTCCTTTGGAAACTAATAAATTGGAAACATGGCGTTGAACATAACTACTTTATCCTGGATCAATTTAGGTATTAAATAAACAAAAAATGAAGTTTAAACCGGAGTTTAAAAACTAAAGTAATGTTATAGAGGATGCATAAATTTCCATTATGCCCGTTATGCTACTCTTTTACGAAAAAATAAAAAATTAATAGAGAAGAAAGAGCTCACTGATTACCAATGATAAACTGTATATAGTAATGAAAAGGAGAATATACCATTATTAGTTAAAAATTTACGAAGCAACCAAGTTTAATTAAGAAATGTTTGGAAATCAAAATGGATGTTCGCCGTACGACGAATAGAGCGTTAACTTAGTCGGCCGGATTGGCCGCGTTGGAACGCTTCGGCTTTCCACTCTGGAGGACCTAGGTTCGAGTCTCGAGTCCCACCCCTTGAAAATGTTTATCATAGGGTTCGGGCCCGGCGTCCATCCCCGTTCTCCACCATCCGGCTGACCCCTCCGCAGGAGTGAGCAGCCTGTGGAAGACTTGTTTCGTCCCGCCACTTAGTGTTCTTCCTGAATGGAAAATGGCGTCATCTGTTGAACAACAACAACAAAAAAAAAAAAAAAAAAAATAGTGCATTAGCGTGAAATGTAATGCAGACAGCATTATGTATAAATTAGCATAGCTTTAAAATATTAAAAAAATTATAAATTTAAAAAAAATCGAAATATGATAACAATACTCAAAATCCAACAATGATAAGAATATTTTTTCGGAAAATCAATTGTTAGTGAAAAATTTTTAAAAACCTACGGAAAGCAATATGCAAGATGTTTTGGTGTAAGTAATTTATTTTTTTTAATTACGTTTAAAGATAATATGGGTTTTTACTTTTATCGGAAATGATTCAAAGTTTAAAAAAATTAAAAAATGTAATGTAATTAATTATAACAAGATTATTTTCTAATAAGATTCCTTCTCAATTAAATATTAATGGACTGAATATTATATATACAAAGAAAATCTCAGATTTAGGAATTTGGTTTGATTCAAACTTGTCTTTTCGATATCTTATCGATTATATTGAGAAACAACTCAAGATTTGGAATTATTTTTAGAAATCTTTTAATATTTAAAGATGAAGTATATATATATTTGGTCAATAGATGACGCCACTTTCTACTCAGTAAGAGTACTAAGTGGCGGGGCGAAACAAGTCCTTCCACATTAGGGGTCAGCCGGATTGTGGAGGATGGGGATCGACGGACGGGGCCCGGTCCCCATGATAAATACTTTCAAGGGATGGGGACCCGAGACTCGAACCCGGGTCCTCCAGAGTGGAAAGCCAAAGCGTTTCCATGCGGCCAATTCGGCCGACGATGAGGTATACTAAGAGATTAGTTTTTTCTGATTTTATATTGCCTGTGGTTGATTATGGAATAATTATATTATCTTCAGCACATAGGACCTATTTTCAAAGAATCTTGAGTATTTTTGAGAAATTTAAGCGGGTAGTTTTTTGTACCGCTGATAAACAAGGGAACTGGTTAAATGGTTTTTATTCTATTAATTCAACAATTTTGTA
>WUQG02257293.1:0-20257 GCA_011317285.2 Androctonus mauritanicus | reverse complement strand
GCGGAAGTCTCTCTAGGGCCCCCTAATTGGAATGATCAACATACAAAATGTTTGAGGGGGTGTTTTGTGGAGCTAAAAGAGTAACTCGGTTATTTTAAGTCCTAGAGGGTTGAGACTTCGTTTCTCAGGGGGTTGTTTTCGGCACCTTCAAAGGAGATGTTGCCAAATTGTACAACTTTTCCTTGAATCTAGGGAAAAGTTTATTAAACTTGTTCAGTGTGTAACAGTATTTTGATACACGCTTGCCCACTCACTTTCTGCACATAGAGCCGTATTTACCATCCGGGCTGCTGCATAAGGGCGGGCGCATGGTTAGAGGGGTGGAAAACTATTCATATCTTATAAAATTATAGCACCAGCGCTTCTGACATAAACTTTTAAACATAAACACCGCACATTTATACGTAATCATCCTTCCAGAATATAAAGTCCCTCTTTTATATTCCTACATTATAGGTAGGCCTACATATACTTAAAACTTAAGGTTCTTCGGAGGCTCTCCTGATCAGAGGCCCGGGCGGTCGGACCTCTCCGCCTCCCTTGGTACGCCACTGACCATATATGCCTACATATCATCATATTTAGTTGCTGTATAACAGAATTAAATCTCGATGTAATTTTAATTCAATGTGGTTTGCTTGACTTGAACAGTGATTAGGCTCCGTGTGCTAGTAGTAGATAGCTTTCCATAATGCTGCAAGCATTAACCATCATACTTTTTGTTCCTACTGTATCCCTAATCCTACTGTTCCTAATATATTCCTAGTTTTGTCTTATATATAAGAAAGAACATAATTGTTTACACTCTAAATCAATGAAGTGATAGATTTACAGATAGATTTTAATGAATCGATCAGTCAAAGGAAAATGATGACAGGTATTAATTTTTGTATCAATGAATTAATTATAAATTAGGTTAAAATTTTATGTTTAACAACATCAGTAATAAAATTTGCTTGAAATTTATAATAATAATAATAAATAAATAAGACCTATTAGACAATACATTTATGTAATTATTCAATCTATGATATTAAAATATCAGATTTTAATTCAATTTTCTTCTAATCTTACCTTCCAATTACTTCATTTATTAGTCACTTACTACTATTAAAATGCTTCACTGTTTATGAATAAAATAATTGTGATTAATTATCTTTTCATATTTTATCCTGTTATTTTTATAATTGCTTTTCTATTATATTTAAATAAATTAATTCATAAATTTAGTATAAAATTTATTTTTTATAATTTATTAACATACTAAATCAAAATGAAACAAAGTACACCTATTTATAATTCTATGTTTATAACTCTTATTATAATACAGGTATCGCTCCTATAAACACGATTTTCTACAAAGCAAAATATTTTTATTAATTTTTGTAAATCCATACTAAGGACACAATCAGTGGCGTACCAAGGGAGCGGAGGGGCCTCTGATATATTAAACTGAAGGTTTTCCGAAGGACTTTAAGTTTTAAGTATATGTACTGTACCTATATGTAAGAATATAAAAAAGGGACTTTGTATTCTTGGAGGATGATTACGTATAAATGTGCAGTGTTTATGTTAGAAGCGCTGATGCTATAATTTTATGAGATATGAGCAGTTTTCCATCCCTCTAGCCTTGAGCCCGCTCTCATGCTGCAGTCCGGGTAGTAGATACGGCTTTAGGTGCAGAAAGTGGATGGGTAAGCGTGTGTCAAAATACTGTTACAAACTAAACAAGTTTAATAAATTTTTCACTAGATTTAAGGAAAAGTTGTACAATTTGGCAGCACCGCCTTTGAGGGTGCCAAAAACAATCCCCCAGAGGCGAAGTCTCAACCCTCTAGGACTTAGAATAACCGAGTTACCCTTTTAGCTCCACAAAACACCCACATGGAATGTCAATTAGGGGAATTAGGGGCCCTAGGGAGACTTCCGCCCCGGGCCTCGATAGCAGTAGGTCTGCCGCTGGTTTCAGGTCTCATATAACACGGTTTCACATAACATGCTGTTTTCTAGGAATCTCTCTACCATGTTATAAGAAGAATACCTGATAATAAAAGCTTTTTATTTGCAAATTAATAATCTTAAATTATTCTGTTATTTTGGCATTAAAAAAAATCAATTAAGTTAATCCTTTTCAATATTCTAAAAATCACTTTTCTAATTTCTAATTTTGGTATAGGCATAAAAGCGTATTTAATATTAATAATCTTTAATATTTTATCTTTATTTTATCAATGCTTAATTGCATTCTTGTTTCTACTATTATTAAACATGATCGTGAAAGCAAGAATATAATCAGATGTGATTATCAGCATTTGTTTATAATCTTTGATTGTTAAAAGTAATTCAGGCTGTCAAAACAAATACAATGCTCAAACTTCCTCTAACCAAAACAGAATTTTTCCTCTAACATTATTAATATTCTTCTTAACTTTTTAATTTTAATGCCCTTGATCATCTTGGAAAAAAATTCTTTTTAGAATTACAAAAAATGACTCTCTTCTCATCTATCAACTACTGTCTTATTGCTCTTATCATCTTTTTATTATGCCAATACAAGGGACTCGTGTATCGATATGATCACACGAACAGAATCCACCATAGGTTGCCCCATGCTGATTCTGGCTGAAGGATAGAGTTCAAAGGCCGGACCCATCCTGAAAAAATGGAGGTGTAGACCCGGTTTGATACCTGATCCTTCAGGATGGTAAGCCACAGCTTTACTATGCGTCCATCCGGCCTACTGCCATTATCTTTAATAATTATAAAAATTTTCTTTGGTATCTTAGTGGCAAATTAAATGATTAGATAGTATTCAATTCTTAATTCTTAATGATTCACACTTTAGTTTCAGAAAAAGTTCATTCTACTTCTGGTTATATTTGCATTTTCACACGTTAACCACCATTATACTGATAAACAAAGTCTAGAATGTTACCATTTAAATCGCATTTTGTTCGAACAAATTTTAATGTTCTGCATTAAATTAAAAGTTTATGGTTTTAGTTATAAATTCCCTCTGATTACCTCTCGTTTATTTTCAATCCGGAGGTGTAATTATCGATGATAATCGTGTATCTAATTTTATTCTTCTACCAAAGGGCATATACTACAAGGTGACTCGCTATCTCCAAGGTTATCTAACCATTTTGTGAATGATCTAATCCTATTTCTTGCTCAAGACGGATCGGTTAGCCCCTCCCTTTTAATCTTATTCAGTAATACGGTTCGGAAAACAACTTAATCATTAACATCGACAAAACTAAATTTTTAATTTTTCGAACTTAGAAAAAAAATAATAATAAATTTTATACTTAAATAACAAATGAATTAAAAGAAGATTATATATCTTCATAATAGGAAATGTTTCGATATAATATAAAATTTATAATTTAAATATTTGCATATAAAGACATGAAAATCAGCTCACGCATAAAGATATCCTTCATAAATTTTTCATGTGCGTTACCATGGGTTTTGATTACGTCTGTAAATCTGTTTAGGTGTACTAAAGATTCATAATATTATCTTCCATCGATTTTTCTGGTCATTATACTAAAACACGTGAGATTTTAATCAACACTTTTCCTTAATGATAATTTTTTTTTTTAATCAAGCATCGTTTCGCAAGTTTCTATAGCTTTCCATTCACATGAGTTCCAGTGCCTTAATTAGGAGGCTATGTTTGAAACTTATACTTTTTCTTATAGGATAAATCATGATTGATTTTGTTACGACAAGAGGAATCATCTTTTATAAAATTAATACTGAAATATTCTCACGAAAACATGTCATCTTTTTACTTTATATTAAAACTTATTTATTGTTTGTACTTTTCTTATATAATTTGAATGATTTTATTCATATAACATATTTTCTAATTAGAATATTTGGATATTGTTTTATTCACAAATAAATCATGAAGTTTATTTCTTGATATCTGCTTTAAGGCTGTATAAAAAAAAATCTGGATTGTAAGAAGCGACGAGACAAACTTCTTTCTTCTGGAAGAGCGAAATATTTTTTTTTTTTTTTTTTTTTTTGCGTATTTTTCTTGATTATGTCCGGAAAAAAATTAAGAAGTGCAACTATGTATGTTTTTGTCGATAAATAAATGCTTTTATCAAACTCTTACATCAGTGGCCCGCCAAATAATTTTGAATTTCATACCCAAATAGATTTTGATCATACTTGATCTAAGTGTTAAATATGCTTAGAAAAATTTAAAATTTTCGTGTGTAGCAAACAGTTTTCATTTTTTTTTATATATATTATTTACAATTGGTGTGATATTGTGAACTGAACTGTTTTATTGTGCATATACACATATTATATATAAAAACTTTCCACCAGTTTTATGGAATACGTTTAAACATATTTTTATCTTACTTGCACACTTCGTAAAACTTGATATTTTGTGCCATTACTCTTCACTTGAGTACTTTTGAATCTAATATCTTTGAGATAGTCGAAGTATAGAGTTTCTCTAAGGCCATATTTATAATATTTTCTTCTATTTTATTTTCATACAGAATATTCTTTTTTTTTTTTTTTATCTCGTCTTTCTGTTTGTTATGGTGACCTCTCCAATATTTTTTACTCCTGCAACATAAAGATAGCCAGAATATGTAGCTTCTGAGATAGTTTGATTTTTAGTTTGTATGATATTAAAGATCTATAATGTCCAATCAACGATAATTTCGAAATCATCATCAGAATTGCGTATTTGAATGAACATCTTTCTTCATAAAGTGATGAGGAATGATAATCCTCCAGATGAACCGGGGAAAAAATAAATAAATAAAAATGAATTTCTTCTAAATTTTTAATAATTTACTATAAAATTTATCAGAAGACAATAAAATACATTTAAAGACATAAATTTGTATGTTTATTCCATAGAATTAAATTTTATTAATGAGGAAATACTGACGTTTAAACTCGTTAATATTGAATATTATAAAGATTTTTAAACACGATCTTCATCATTAAATAAATATACTTCCCTGATAAATGTCCAGCAATATTTTTTGGCGAAAATTACCACAATTTTAACTCGCTGTTAATTTTTAAAACTAAGATTTAGCGTACATTCGAGAAGCTAATCTGTACAACAACCATTAATCATCCGTTATTTATGAGAATTTATATTTTAACGGGAAAGCCATAATAACAATAATAATAGTTCGATATAGTATTACATAAAATGATGTCTCCGAACTGCTTTAATATACCTGAAAGAACAGTAACAGCTGTCTGTATGATCCCCAGATGTGTCGTTTAAACCATTTGTGTAGAACAGTTACATAACTGAAAGTAATTGTTGCAGAAGGCATTACAACGTAAATGTAATACGTAACAGAAATCGGGTCACGATAAATGATTGATTTGATATCCCTCCAGGTTAAATTCCGATAAAGTCGAATTCGAACATATACGACATCTGTAGAAAATGGCATATAGTTCTATCAATAAAGAAGGAAAAAAAAATTAAGAAAACAGTTTACAGAACTTCCTGAAGTCAATCTGGTATTGTTACGCTCGTAACGTCTTATTTTAAGTGGTTACTTTTTGTCGTAAACATAAAATATCTTCTAACTCGGCTTTTTCTCGAATGAATGGCATGCGAAATTATAATGTTTTTTTTTTTTTTAATTAATAATTTTGTTTGTTCTCTTACTTAAAATTTAATAAAATAATTAAATAAAAAAATATGATATTTTTTTTTTAAATTAGTGTAATTTTAGTATAAACTGATTATTAATTAATTAAATTTTAAATGGTACTTAACAACACAGAAGAATATTTTAATATAAAATATTTTTTACGTAACTTGAATTTTGTAGACTCTATGATGTTGTTATGCAGGGGCGAATCGTTAACTTTGGGACCTCCCAAATTAATCTAAAATGTCAAACGGTGAGAACTACGTTAATCTAACACGCTTTAGAGGAGCCATGAGAGGAGCTAGACTTGCACTCCCATTTTTCTGTTGCCACTTTTATTTGCATAATTGACAAGTGACAAAGTATATTTTGATTTTGCTGACTACCTACAGAGCGTTATTTATTATTTAATGTCATTTAAAACAATGATATTTGATATTTTATTCAAATCCATGTTGCAAACCAACGATTCAAACTTTAATTTAAATTTTTTTTTGATCGCCAAGGGGGCCCTTTGATTGAATGGGGCCCTGAGCTGCAGCCCATGCATAAATCCGCCTCTGTTGTTGTGTATAATTTGATACAATTTAATAATAATTTCATTAATTTACAATTTAATAAATGCATTCTGCCATTAGGTAGATCATTAAATGGGAGATTTTTTTTATGGCAATAAAATTTTTGTGTTGTATAAATATATATTAATTTCTTCATTTTGATGCCTTTTAGTAATGAAAATTCTACTTTATAAAAATTGAGAGCAGAAAGAATTTTGATAAATTTTTGTCTACAGATGACCTAACCCATGTTATATTTTTATATGCTCAATAAATATTTGATTATATGACATTTTAATGGTGATCACGCTTATAGATATCTCACCAACCATGAAAAGTGCGTGATAATCATACAACATTGCATACTTTACATCACTAGAATGTACAAATCAAATTTTCTGATTAACTAAACTATTACTATGGATTAACTACGTTTCTGGTTGTTACACTCAACTCATTATATAATCTGTTTTAATTACGTATAACTATAGTTTGCACAATTAATAATTTTAACTATACTAACTTCTCATTATTGGTCACATTAAATCAGCAATAATTATTTTCGATTTAATTATGTATTGCATACTAACTATCTTCATTAAAAGATTTAATACCCATACTTTACAATCAATTGGTGGCTTTTGATAAGTGATGCCAATTATATAGATAGTTTGCAAATAGTATCACGTTTGGCAGCGTAAATTAATGCAAAAATACAATATAATATCAGGTGATCCCAAAAGTAATGTCTTTTTCGTAATGTATTTGTTTAAACGTGTCTAACCTGTCTAAGCATGTCTAATCTTGTCTAAACGTGTCTAATCGTGTCTAAACGTGTCTAATCTTATCTAAACATGATTTTTAAAGCTTTCGCGACGTTGAAAGACTGTTATCAATTCAAATGGTGAATATATGCTCGATTAAATTGCCAAGTGATCTATCCTCTCAAAAATTAATGCTAAAAACGTCATTACTTTTGGAATGACATAAAAATTTTAAAAAATTCCGATAAATTAGTTAAATCTTTTACCATATTAGAATTGTCATATATGTGTTTAAATTTAAAACTTTAATTTCTGTATATTTAAATATATTTGAAAGCGTTAGACAAGATATTCCAGAAGAATGCATCACTTTAATGGAAAAATATATATATATATGCATGTAATATTTGTAAATGAAAATGTTATTATTTAAACAAAAAAAAAATAAGTTACTTCATTCATGGGACGAATCAAAAGGCGATTTGTAGTATTTTCGAATTTTGAATTTTTCCATCTCAGTGACCAGTATCCTTGTTCCTTCTTTATTGACTCAACGTATTTCAACGTCAGTGGCCGAAGCGATAGACTCGCCAGCTGTCACTAACTGCATCCACGAAACTGTCCACTTCCGCTTTACTGACTTTCCGGATGTTGTTATCAGAACGGAACTGCCTTCCTTCCGAAAATTCTATGGCAACGATTTAATTTCGCTGCAAAACATGGCTTAGAACTAAAGTTTGGTTGACTATCAGAATGTGAAAGCTCCATTAAGCGTGTCTTCTCTGCTCTTTGAAATAAATAGAAAATTTCCGATTTAATTTATTTCTCCTTTTCCCTTAACAAATTCTTCTCCACTGATTTTTCTAATTTAATAAAGCGAACAAAAGTTTTTCCTAAATATATAAAATTCTTCATCAAATCTGTTTAAATGACGATTCGTTTCTATCATATTCCAGGAAAAAAAAATATTTAAGTATGCTAAATATCAGGCAATTAAATTCTACATAAACTCAGTGGTATACCAAGAGGACAGAGGGGGCGGATCGCTCCGGGCCTCTGATCAGAGGGGCCTCCGAACAACCTTAAGTTTTAAATATATGTAGGAATATAAAAAAGGGATTTTGTATTCTAGGAGGATGACTACATATAAATGTGCCGTGTTTATGTTTAAAAGTTTATGTTAGAAGCGCTGATGCTATTATTTTATAAGATATGAGCAGTTTTCTACCCATGTAGACATTTTGTATGGTGATCATTCCAATTAGGGAGGCCCCAGAGAGACTTCCGCCCTGGGCTTCGATAGCTGTAGATCCACGCTGCATAAATTCTACCGACTTAAATTTAGGCTAAAAAATAAATATTTATATAAATTTACATATATTTAAAATATAATTAATTAGAAATTAAATATTTATGTTTAAATATAACTTATAAAATTTTTAATTGCAGAAATCTCCAGAGTAATAATATAACTATATTGCCAGACTTAGTTTTTCGACATCTGTCCAAACTGAAAGATCTGTAAGTTAACATTTTTATGTGTCTTTTTTTTTTTACTCTACATTTTAAACTTTCTCATAAACTACAATTTTACTGTAAACATATACTACATATTTTAGTGCGTTTAAAATTCAAAAATAAGATAAATTAAGGTTGATTGCTGTGACTAACGAAACGGTTTAAATAGTGTAAATTCAAATTTACGACATTATTTTATTGTAAAAATGTAGTTGACAGTCGTTAACACCATTTCTAAAAATATTTATCTTTATTTTCATACCAGTAAAGGTGATAAAATATATATATATAAGTTATATTTATTTTTAATAGTTTAAATAAGCGAGTTAATTATTAAAAACTTTTTAAAAGTTTGTTTACTGCTTTGACCTTTTTCTCTCTAGTTTATTGTACAGTTTATGGAGTAACTGCATTGCCTAATAAAATCTTTTATATGGTTTACAGCAATTTGGCTGATAATCAATTAGCAACAATTTCTAGAGAAGTATTCTTTGGACTCGATAAGATAAAAACTCTGTAAGTATTCATATGCTTTATATACGAGAATAATGTCCAAAAATTTAAATTTGAAAATTTTATTGCCGAAGAATATTTATTTTTAATTAATTTGGAACATGATAATAATTTTGTGAAAGTAAACGTATAAATAATTTGAGGAGTGAAGAGAATTTGGACAAACGCTTTTATTGCCTAACGTTTAGAGAAATTAAATCTTTTAATTAAATCAAAATGAGATCATTTTCGTCGTTAGAAAGTTAATAAAAGTTTCATTTGTTTTCTCTTTATTTATTTTTAATCAAAAAAATATATATATATATTTTTTTTAGATATAAGGTATAGCCAGATCTTCATATGGAAGATTTTCTTTTTTTCCATTTTTATATACTTTAAAAAATTTTACTTGTCGACGAAGAACAAAAATTTATAAATTTATTTAAACTTCATTAAAAAAAAATTAAATTTATACATATTACGATCATGGTTCGGTATGTTACATGAAAGCAGTTTAGATTTTTTTAGTGTTTTTTTGCTTTTTTGATAGGAGAAAATGGTGCAACTATGGACGTTTTTCGTTAAACGAGGTATTCTATGTCACAATATGTCACGATTTTTATAAAAATAACTATTTTTATAGTTCCATCGAAAATTTTAAATGATTTAAAACGTCTTTTGTAAGAGAAATCGGTAGATGTACTATTATGCTGCACTAGTTTGATGGTTATAAAACTTGAGCATATATCTCTTGAATATTTGTTAATTATTTCTAAATTAAACAATTAACGAAAGCTACAGATAATTTTCTTTAAATTTATTTATTTTTTTAAGTTAGATAAAATTAAAAAAAATAAAAAAGTATTATTTATCAACGATGTACATGATAAATAAGTGAATCCTGATAATTACAATAAAATTTACTAGCAAAAAGTATGACAATAATTTAATATTTACGTGGTAAGAAACTTTTCTTTCTTAGCTCTTTTGGTTGCTTTGGCTGGGAAAAAAAAAATCTGCATGCACATAAAAATCTGCCAATTCATAAATTACAATTATTATCAATCCCTTTTCTTCGCCCAGTTCCTTGCAGAACAACAAACTAAAGAATGTATCAAGCGCATTTCAAGAGATTTTGTTGTTGGAAAACTTGTGAGTATTCTACCAATTTTCTTTTCTAATTTTTTTTTTTCCTTCCATAATTACATGGCATTCTATGCTTCTAAGTATTTTTTGAATCTTCCTAAAAGTTTCTAAATTTCTGCAATAGCTTGATTCTTTTTCTTGTGCATCTTCGTTGTTTTATTCACTATTCATATAAAAATTACTGATTTTTTTTTGCATCTCCTACATTCTGTATACTAACAGCAAAGCATAGGTGAGAACATGAAAGTACCAGTAATAGAATTTTTTTTTAAACTTTAATGAAGATAAAAGATTAATTTTTCATTATATAGATTTAACTTTCTACCGATCGATAATTATTTTTATTTTATTTATTTTTTTTAATAAAATATCGGAAACAAAACAGTTCAGTTTATCTTGTTCAAATGAAATATCGAATAAAAGAGATAATATTATTGATGAGTCTTACAAGTATTGAATACGGAAGTCTCATATATAAATCCTACTTTTCATGATTTATCATGAAATATATTGAAATATATATATCTTTCTACAGATACAGATTGCTTTTTAGTTTTATTGTTGATGTTATTATTACACGCTTTCTTGTTGGTGGAAGATTTATTCTTTCTCTGAAGAATATGAAAAAAAATCTTATCCATTAGCAATTATGTTTAATACGTTTACTGTTATATCTTTAAACTCTCATTCTCGGATATCAGTTCGAATTAAATAAATAAAAATAATTAAAAAAAAAAATAGAAAATTATAATGAGTTTAATTTCAAAAATTTCTGATATCCTGTAGTAAATTTGTCTCCGTTCTGTAGGATCTATAGTAGATGTATAATAAGCAGCGGCGGATCTAAAGTTATTGAGGCCCGAGGCGGAAGTCTCTCTGAGGCCCCCCTAATTGGAATTTTAAGGAAAAGTGGCCAAACTGTGCAATTTTTCCTTAAATCTAGGGAAAATTTTACTAAACTTGTTTAGTTTGTAACAGTATTTTGGCACACTTTCTGCACATAGAGCCGTATCTACCAACCGGGCTGCCGCATGAGGGGGCATAGCTAGAGGAGTGGAAAACTGCTCATATCTTATAAAATTATAGCATCAGCGCTTCTAACATAAACACGGCACATTGATACGTAGTCATCCTCCCAGAATACAAAGTCCCTTTTTTATATTCCTACATATAGGTACATATACTTGAAACTTAAGGTTCTTCAGAGGCCCCTCCTGATCAGAGGAAGGGGGACTGTCCGCCTCCTCCGCTCCCCTTTGTTGTATACTACTAGAATTTTTTCCCAACTGCATTTTATAACAATTAAATTAAATTTCGATATTCAGAGCATAGTTTGGGATTAATTAATCGATTTAATCTGAAAAGTTTGCTTTGTCTTAACTACATATACATTATATATATATTTTTCTCAGTTAAATTTCTGATTTTAAGTTAAAGAAAAACTTGGAATAGTGTATAAATAATAATTTAAAATGATTGTTACGTGTTTTAAATTTATAATATTTGGTTAATGATAAATGATGTTATTCCAAACGTCAATCTATTTTTAATTTTTATTTTTGCCATATTGTATTTAAATTTATTTATTTATAAATAACAAATTATCACAAATCCACGTTCAGGTTATTTTCAATAATTTTTTTTTTTTTTTTTGAAGTCTTTATCGCGCTTTATATTCTTTCCACATCAGATTTTTAATGTTATGTAAGCCATTTGAATTGTTTTTATTATTATAAAATCAAAATTCTCATAAAACTTTATAGTCCCAATTTTAAAATTTTACTATGAAATTAATTATTAATGTTTCTTGTATACGAGAAACTTGTTTTCTATTAACATGCCAATTTAAATTCATTAAACAAAATTTCCTAAATCCAATATTTGATGAGTTTTGTCTCAAAAAAGCTACATTTGAAGCATCACATTTTTTTAACAACTATATATGAATGATGACGATGATTGTACGAAAGAGGGGATTTAAACAGCCTTACACAGCGACCAACCAGTAATCATCCCATAAGAAGTCCCGTCTTATATACGAAAGACAGTATCTTCTTCAATGGGAACGTAAAAAGGTCTTCTGTTGCAGAAAAATGCGATCCTAGAAGATCATACCTTAGCCCTGAAAGGATCACACATTCACATAAAATGTGAAGAGGAGTTTCATCTCCCTGATATCTACAATTGGGATTATTAGCAATCCTAGTTATGTAAAGATATGTACTAAGATGACAATGCCTTGTAACAATTCTAACTTGATTTTTATGCAAAGCAAGCAACTGTTTAGTTCTCTATACAGAAGGATCTAAACTGAAAATGTTTGGAATAGATCTCCAATGAGAGAAGTTCTCAGCTGCCAACCGCTCTGACAATCCTCCCAAATGAATGCCCAGGCCGGCTCAGATCCAATAAAGGGACGAAAAGCCCCTTTCTTGATCAACCTCTATCCCCTTGCAACCTCTGCCTCAATCCCTTTGTGCCATGGCTTACAAGCAATTTGAATTTCTAGTACCTTTGACAATTATATAACTTTGAAGACACTTATTAATGTTGTAAGACCATCAAATGATATTATTCTTTTCCATAAACTAAATATTATATTTTCTCAATCTACTATACTCCTCAGATTATTTTCTAGTTCTACTGATTAACTCAAAATATTCATCTAACTTTTTAAATTCTTTTTTTAATCATGCATTCTCCATATTCGTATCACGATTATCAGCTTACATCAATGAAAATTTATTAACATATCTGCACTCTGGTTTTGGGTACTAATCTATCTTTTTTTTTAAATATATATATATGATTTTAATTAAAAAAAGATCAGATTTTAATTTATTTTAATTAAATAAACGGTGTTTTAATTTTTTTAGACATTTAGAAGAAAATCAACTGATCTTGATACCCGCTGGAAGCTTTAGAGGATTGAAGAGATTACAAAAACTTTGGCTGCATAGAAACATGTTAAGTGAAGTCCCAAGTGAATCATTAAGGGAATTGACCGAGCTAGAAGCTCTGTAAGTTTTTCCATCAATAAAGGTAAAAATGCTCGGTTCGAACAGTTAAAAAATCTATGTTCTCTTAGCCAAACAAATTGATATATCAGAAGCTGAAAGAACAAGAAGATTACCAACTGGAAAATAAGGCTGTTGTTAGTTCAACAACATCTCATTCAATCTATCTGACGAATAAAGTATTTATTATATCAAATTTAAAAAAAAAAACATACATGAAATTTTTCTCTTCTGATATAACCTTGTAAAGAACATAGCACATAATATTATATTAAATCTTTCAATGATACTATCACTAATTTTATCTGCAAGAAAGCCATTTAATTCATACTTTAAAGCTATTTTGGAGAACAAAATTACTGTAGTACCTTGCGTGCTATACAGTTTGCATAAAATAAATACGTAAGAAATGTTTATAATTTTGTTCAGAATTATTTTATTGTTATGCTTTTTGTTGTATTAATGTGAATAGATTTTTTTTCAAACGAATAAAAATAATGTTTACGTGCATTCTACATTTCTTTGCTTACTTTTAACAAAATATTTATATTTTTTTTTTATATGTAGCCTATATTTATGTGATATGTGATAATCCGATGATAATATTTCAAAATTAATTAATATTAATAATTTTATTATTAATATTAATTAATGTTTTTTTAACAGAAACTTAGCCAGTAATGCCATCAGCACCATTCCAGATTTCACCTTTCAGAATATGTCCAATTTGGTCATTTTGTATGTATTTTTTTATTATATTTTTTGGACAATTTGAAACTTTATTATATGTTTTTTAATTAATAATAACATTAAACATCTTATATATGTGTGTGTAGAATTCTTCAGGATAATAAAATACAAACTATTGGTCCTCGTGGATTCGAAGGATTGTCGTCTCTGAAAGTCTTGTAAGAATTTTTGATTAAATTATTTTTAAAATTAATTCAGTTTGTAAAAATTAATTTTCATGCAAAAAAAAATTCGCAATTCTTCAGGGACATTAAAAATAATAGGTTGAGACAATTCCCAAGTGCAGTATCGACTCTTTCATCTCTCAGAGAACTGTGAGTTATTGGCTTAATAATTTATGAATATATTACTCTCTTTTTTGTTGTTTTCTTTTTACTCTTAATTTTATACACACATATGTATGTGTATATGTATTTTTTTTTTTATTTTAAGATCGTTTGCCAATAACGGAATCAATTATCTTCCCAACCACGTGTTCAAAGGATGTCCGAAGTTGACACTTTTGGAGATGGGAAAAAATCCCATTTCGGAAGTTGGTCTTTACACATTTTACAACATGCCCTACTTAAAAAAGCTGTAAGTATTCCTTCCCTGTAACTAATTAGCAGTAAAAATCGATCGTGATTTATTAATATAGTGTAAGAATTTATCTTTAAAAGAAGTTTTGCATTTTTTTTTCCTGCTGTTAACGTAAAAACGCAATAAAAAAGTTTTTAATTGCCGAGTTAATTTATTGTTATTAATCGTTATTAAATTTTTTAACGATGGATTAAAAACATAACTTACTTCCTAAATAAGAAATAAAAAAAAAATCTCTCATAAATTCTTTTTTATGTCACGAAAATAGCATCCGCTCACTGTTGAAATGAGCTAAATAACTTCAAAAGTTAAATAAACAAGAGAAGAAACTCTCTAAATATTCTTATTTCTTTTATTCATTCTCATTAATTAATGATGAAAATTAAGTTTTTAATTATCGAAACGTTATTAATTCTTCTTTTTTTTTTACATAACTTATTTTTTTTTATTATTAAATTATTTATAAATCGTACGGTTAATGAATAATGTTTGATGTTCCGTAAAATAAACAAAATCTGACAAAAATAGATTTATCTCTAAAATTTTTTGTTTTTTTTTCATCTCGAAAAGTTAAAAAAAAATCATTATATATATACTTTCTTACTTGAAAATAATTCGTATAAAATTTATTCAGTTCCCAGTTGATTTTTATTATTTTAAATAACTTTTTTCTTACTTTACTTCACTTAAATTTGACTAGATTTTGTTTTTTTTTTTCTTTTCTTCTTTCGGATAAGATAAGAAATTTAAATGCATAGAATTGATAGGGATTGGTAAAATTATTCAATTTTTGATGTATTGTCTGGGAAAAGGCGATGAAAATGGTGGAATCATCTGCATATTCCCTGCAAGAACTTTCGATACGAGAGTGGGTTTTGGTTTAATATTTGTCTCCATAAAATGAGCGGTTGCCATGGTAGCAGTGAGACATTGTCCCTCGATTTCCTATGTCTGTTATCTTGACACTCTTTATGGGAGATAAAACTGAGCAGAAAAGTCCACTGACCTTCTCAACTCGTCCTTTACCTCATCACCTAAGTTCATTGCCGGATGAAAGCTTTTTTTATATACACAAAACCCAATTTTTTGATTTTCTATCATTAAACTGATGTTATAAGATTTTTTTTTATATAGTTTGTGCAAAAATATAACAAAAATTGGAACATTAAAAGATCTTTCCATCCTTAATTCATCATTAAGTTCCTTTAATTACTATAAAGCAAATTTTAATTAAGAATAATCCGATTAAATTATAATCAGATGTTTGTAAAGGTTTAACGCGAATATTTATAAAGAATTTAAAGAAAATTATTGACAGATCATCTTAAAAAGATTTTTTAAGATATTTTTCAATTTTTTTTTTGTAAGATTTGCACACCTGATCAATGTTTTTAATCACATTGATATATGTTAAACATAAACTCTTATTCAATTATATTATTATCATAATTAAATATAATCATTAAAAATTATTATTTTTTTTTAATTTTTTTTTCTTTTATTTTTTTATTTATTAAAAAATAAGATTTACTTTTACTTATTTATACTTTTACTTTATTTCGTATACCGTGTCGCCATCTGTCGATTGAAATTCGTGCGATTATTTTTAACTTTCAGAATAATTTTTTACTACTTCCTTAGCCGAATAATTTAAAATATATTCAATTAATGAACTGCATTAATTACGATAAATTAACATTCAATAAAATTTTATTTAATTTAACATCGTTTTCAGAAGGGATTATGTTATAAACATGGTTGACTTTTACGTGTGAACAGATGCAAGAGATAAAAAAAATGCAATTTATGTTTATAAAAAAAAAAGAAAATTAGAATATTAAAATTATGAGATGCAATTTTTTGGAACAAGAAACTGTAAAATTATTAGCATGATTAAAAAAAACGACCATTGGGAAGGAAATTTATTTAAAACTTTCCATTATGAAAAACAATTTATACTTCTAACGTATCTCTACAGCACCTGATGGGCAAACTATAGCTCGCGGGCCATATGTGGCCCGCGATGCTTGCACAAGTGTAAGATTCTTTTTTTTTTTATTTTATCGCAAAAGTGTTAAATTATATAAACAAAGAACATAATTAATTAATTAAATTTAGATTTTGTACGCTAAAGCCATATCGAGTGTCCCTTTATACGCTAAATATAGGAAAATCGAGTGTCCCCTTTTGTACGCTATATTTTATTTTTATTCGATATTCATTATTTTTATATATATATAGTATAATAATTAAATTAATATTTATAAAGAGGACACTTTAGCGTACAAAAGATGACATTCGATTTTCCGATATTTAGCATACAAGGGGACACTCGAGTTTTCGATATTTAGCATACAAGGGGACGTTCGATTTTATGATATTTAGCATACAAAGGGATTTTCCAATATTTAGCATACAAGGGGACACTCGATTTTTCGATATTTAGCATACAAGAGGACACTCGAATTTCCGATAGTTAGCACACAAGCAGACACTCGATTTTCCGATAATTAGCACACAAGCAGACACTCGATTTTCCGATAGTTAGCACACAAGCAGACACTCGATTTTCCGATATTTAGCATACAAGGGGACACTCGATTTTCCGATATTTAGCATACAAAGGGACATTCGATTTTTCCGATATTTAGCATACAAAGAAACATTCGATTTTTCCGATATTTAGCATACAAAGGGACATTCGATTTTCCGGTATTTAGCATATAGGGGAGACTCGATTTTCATATATTTTTGAATATTTAATTAATTTGGGGGCAACAGATTTTGAGGCAGTAGCAGTGGTAGAGAACGAAAAAATTCGTTAAAAATAAAATTCTGGTTTCTAGCATGATCTCAATATTTTCCTTTATTATGACTACCTTATGTATCGGAAAGTAAAAACATTTTTTTACATGCGGCCCGCTAGAGACCTTATTGAAATCAGTATGGCTCGTTTGTCAGAAAAGTTTGCACATCCCTACTCTAGAGTATCCTAAAAACAATAATTAATGACGTGCATTAAAAATTATAGCACTATAATTTTTAACATAAATCAGTTAAATAATACTTGAGAGTGTTTTTAAAATTATAAAATTTAATTTAACAATATTTTTCTTATCATGCACATATTTTCGACTTATTTTTTGTAATATATAACATGCATTTTATGATACTCTCCTTGATCATTACATGGATAAATTTTATAATTTAAAAATTTGTGATATTTATGTTTTTGGCGTACAACAACAACCTTCAAAGATGAAGAATTTAAAAGTGATTAAAATTTAATATAGGAAAAAAATTTAATTTATAAGTTTGAAAATGTGTTTTCAGGATTTTATCAGAAGCTAGAAAAATGGAAGAATTTCCAGATTTGGGAGGAACAAGCGCATTGGAACACTTACGATTGGATCGTGCTAGTTTGAAATTGGTTCCTGATGACCTGTGTGAAAAAGTGCCAATGCTGAAGAGTTTGTAAGTTTAGAAAAACATAATTTTTTATACTTAAAATTATTTATATTAATAAAATGAATTATTAAATGATTTAATTTGAATCTATTAAGGTTTCTAGGGTATCCTAACTCATATAAAATTATTAGAGTTAGAATTTTTTATAAACATGTAGCAGAGTGTTATATAGCAGAGTTTTATAGCAGGTATTATGTAGAGTATTATGTAGTATAGAGAGTATGTAGCAGAGTAACATGTAGCAGAGTTAGCAGAGTATTATCGTTGATCGAGTATAGCAAATACATACAAATCGCTTAATTCGTTCCAGCGCGATCAGAAGTTCATCATTTTATCCTAAAAGGTATATAAAATGATTTTAAACACAATTTTAATAAGCAAAGATTATAAAAACACAATAAAAATTAACTGTAATAAAAAAATAGACCATAAAAAGCAGTATAAATGTAGCAAGCATAAAATAAATACTCTAGTCAGAGACGATGAATGATATGACTAAAGAAAAAAATAAGTTAATTAACTTTGAAGGCTCATAAGACGTTATCGTTGATTAAATGAGGCCTCCTGAGTTCAATTTAAGAGCGCAGTTATTGGTGGAAAGTGTAGCCATGTAGTAAACATATCGTAAATCGAAAATTTTTCATTAATAGAAACAATATTACTCTATAGAAAGGAAGTCATTATCGAATTATCAATAAAAGATGCCCATAGATCACCATATAAGCGCTCCTTCAGTTACGAATATTCGTACTTACCAACGTGAAATTTTGTTTTCAAATTTCACGAAATTTCGAAAACTCTTCAATAATTTTAAGTAATATGATAGCAAAGTGTTCCAGCAACCAATATAATGTAAAATTATAGAGTTAGTTAAGCTATTACGACAATATTTCAAGATGGCAGTGATTACATTAAAAATTCCTCGCTTTATATTCGGAATTTTTCATTAAAATATACGAAATAAGAAACTTTTAATTGGTCCAATTGTGATACATATTACAATATACAGTATAGGAAGTTATCTCAGTACTTTTGGAACAAAAATAATAGAAATATCTGAGTTACGAGCAGCCGATTTACGAACAAAACTTATGTATGTCCGCAACTAGAGGAGTGCGTGTACTCGAAAATTAATTAATTAAATTATTTCCAGAGAACATTATACTTGAAAATTAATGAATTAAAATATAATTGAAACTTTAAAACATATTATATTGAACTAATAATTATACAGAATTTAAAAAGTTGCACAAATAATATATTTATTTAATTTAGTTACCATAAACAATTGAATTCAGTATTTTACTTTATTTATAAAAAATAATAATGATGTAATAATTAAACAAATAAATCATTAAAAAAACTCTCTGAGAATTTTAGAATAATTTTTAATAATTAAATTGCAATTTGGCTGCGCGAAACTTCATTATTATTTATGATTAAACAAATTTAATTATAATAAAAATCATACTAATTATCATTAAAAAAAAAGATTTCTAAATCTATACGTTCATTAATTTTTACTATTATTAAATTTTATTTTATTTAGAAATTTAAAATCGAATAAATTGAAAACATTTCCTCGTTTATCTGGTTGTAAAGAACTTAGATTTGTGTAAGTTTATTAAGAATTCTGATTTTATATTTTAGGAATTAATTTATGGAACTTATAATACAAAATCGTTACATAAATATTTTATGTTTTCAGCGATCTAAGTTATAACTTAATCGATTCGCTTGGAGAATCGCCCTTTATAAAACTTGGAAAATTGATTGATCTCTTTCTAAGTAACAACTTGATCGAAAGGATCGAATCCAGTTCGTTCGAGGGATTAGATAATTTACAAGTTCTGTAAGTAAATATCATCCTATTTCCATTGTTTTTGTATATATTAATAACTAAATAACTAAACTAAATAATAATAAATGAAGAACTTTATTTTTTTCAGCATGTTTATGAAAGATTCCTCAGATATAAATTTAACTTAAAGCAGTGTAATATCCGTATTTTCAATACTAAATAAATTTTTTAAATTAACTTTTATGCAATAAATTTCATTGTAGATATAATTTTTCATTATTCGTACTTGCTAAATAATAAAACAGTAAAGTTCGTAGATGTTCCCAGTTCTTTTATCACTTATGCGGTTCGTTATCGAAACACTCTTCTACTGACTCATCACCAACAGTCTGAATATACAAAGTTTATTTACATCACATAAAAATATACAACGTATAATACATCTAAATGTTCGTTCGAAGACCCTGGATGATACCACTTGTAGTGAAATGTGAACTACCAA
>WUQG02257182.1:0-20258 GCA_011317285.2 Androctonus mauritanicus | reverse complement strand
ATACATTATTAAATATTCTATTTATTTTTAATCCGATTAAATAAAAATTTCTAGGAAACATTAAGTAAAATAATAAAAGTACATATTTCAAATTTGGTCAAAATCAGTTGAGTGATATGACCTATAAAAACTTTTAGGATGAAAAGATTTACTTCCTTCATTTTGGCTCTATTGGGATGCATTCTTCAGAAATCCCTAAATATATGTTACTCCAAAGTTGTAAGTGATTCGCAGATCAATATCGATCCGCGATTCATCGGTTGTCAGTCCATAATTATTATGTTTTCGAAACCATAACAATAGCATGCTATAGCTTTATAGTTCATATAAGCTTTGTGCCAACTAAACATTTTATGTACAGTATAGATTATATTAATAATTATGCATAAATTAGATAATTAATATTTATATCATGAATTTCATTATCATAGGTTTAATTTAAAATGAAAGAATATCCTCTGCCAACTATTGATAATACTTTCGTTATTTTGGAATAATAAAATAGAATGTGTAGTTAATAATTCCTACAACTTATTTAATTTTCAAGCTATTTAAATAAAACATTTTAATGAGTATTACTAATTAAAACATACGATAAGAGGACAAAAAGTTCTTACCTTTATGATGACGCGGATATGCTAGGAATTTGAAATTTGGCCCTCCAACTCTTCTTTCTCTATATATCCATCTCCTAGGAGGCAAATCAGCTCTCCACAGCAGTAATGACTTCCTCATCATCGAAGATTCTTTTTTTGAATTTCGAAACAGGAAGAAATCTGAAGGTGTCATGTTAGGAAAATAGGGGGATGGGACAAGGTTTCATAGCCGTATTAGGGCAGAAAAGTGACTGTTTTTGCAGCCCGGTACGCAGGTGTTTTGTCAGCTAGCAGAACACTTATTTTGACAGCAAATAACATCTTTTTTCCTTGATACTATCCCGTAACTTTTGTAGCGAGTATGCTTCTATTATTGTTGACATTATATAAGTAATTTGTCAATATGACGACTTTGCTGCTCTAAACACAGACAACGTGATCTCGCTGGACAACCTTCTTTTAGACCATCTTATAAGCTGGTGCGACTTCATTTGAGTTCCCGTTTCCATCGTTTCACAGTCTCATATAATGGATATTCCTCGCCATACAGTTGGCATTTCTTCTTGGATTCTTTGTTCAGTTTTCCCTTGAACATAAAGAAACATATCAGGTCTCTATATTCAATTTTGCCAGCATGACACCTACTATCACGCTTCTAATTCCGGTGAAACAAGACCTGTCAAAACAAAGCAAGGTATGCATATTAATAAGGCAGTAACTTATCATTGTTTATAATTACAGATCTATAGCACATATACAACATGAACATTTTCCTCCCAAAATATTTTTTGTTATTTTTTAAAACTACAGTATATAATATAAATTTCCATAAATTTTTAACCAGTGTTTCTCAAAGTGTGATCCGTGAGCTTTCTACGAAAATGCAAAAAGAAAACAATTTCAATAATAATCATAAATTAAAAAATGTCAAAAAACAATATACATAAATACATGAAAAAATATAGGATATTTTTTTTTTGAAAGTGCCGAAATATAAAACAATTCAAAATTGACAGATCAACGAGTTTCTTTAAAAAAGTCTTCAGACCGGATAAACTATTTTTTAATCAAAACATAAGTATAAGGTCCTGAGAGACCGCATTCTTTAAATATATTTATGTATTTATAGGCCTGCCTTTATCGGTCAAAATTTTGTAAAATGAAAGAATGCTATGAGGGCACGGAGTTCGGACCCTCTCTGAGGTATCGCTTTACATCTCGTCGTAGCTCGGCCAGGAGTAACATCTTGAAGTATTTGAACAACCATTTTGTTTACCATTCCAGTTTGGCCAGATTTTCTCGGTCCTCCACAATACAGAAAGAACAAATGAACGGTTAAAAATTATGATGATGTCCGGAATTGGGTGACATACAGGCGGGGCGATGAAAGGGGAAAAGACGACAATAAGCGTCTTTCTTGCGGGAGGGAAAGGATTGATGTAGGAGTTGATCGGGGAGATATAGAAGAAGAAATTTAGAGAGAGAGGGCAGTCCGTCTTAATGGTTCGATCTGAACGGTCAAGTAAATTTCCTTCGAGCAGTGAGTCGACACTTCGAAAAAATGAGTCGGACAATCGGATCATTTGGACGACCCAGGGAATATCGCGTCAGTGCATCTTACAGAAAGAAGAAGAGTTGCTTCTCCTATCGATGTCACCACATTGTCAGTGTTAATACATTGACGGATTAGAGACTGTGTTCTATTACGGACTAAAGACTTTTGTGTACTGTGTGTTGCCTCCTTTTTTATCGCTTGGTAGGACGACCATTGCTGCATCTCTTTACCTTACAAGTATTTATTCTCCAAAACTCTTTTATATAGATACGAGTATACTTTTCTCTCAATAAAGATCCATGGTTTGTATAAACTGTTATTATCCTCGGTTACTGTGTCGGAGATTTCGCTCTGCCATTCTTACACACGTGTTTTTTTACAATTAATCGCATAGGCTAACGCCTGTACAGTTCGTCCCAGCGGATCCACATAAATCATATTCTTAAAATTTTAAAACAATTTTTTCTTCATTTCATAAAATAATAAATAATTAAATACATGGGCGTTTCCTAGAAGATTTGAATACATCAATGGAAGGTCATTTATTAGAGAATGTGAATAATAATAACATAATTAGATTTGACAATCGAAATGTGTTCGTATAAAAACTTGTTGACATGGACATGTTTGTTGAAACTGCATTCATTTGAAGTGCGAAAATATGCAAATATTTTATATTCTGATTTAATCGAAAATATTTTTCTTTTACACAATAAATTTAAATAAATATACTATCCCTCGATATAATTAGTTAACAGAAACCTAACTACCAAAGAGGTATATTTTTAATAGGAAATAATGTCTTAAAAAGAATTCCAAACTGTTCTAAATTAGTGCAATATATATAATTTAACTTTTATAAAGATATCAAGTGAACGAAATATGTGCAATTTCAATGAATTATATGAAATATTCTTATGTTTCTTATAATTATATATATTGATATATCCATTACAGAACATATTGTGCTATACATATCATTCAGAATAACTTGCACTTGAAATTTTGCGTTGGCAGTCAGCCATGTACTGTATAAATAAATTCGAAATAATTGTTAAAATCGCTTCTAATGATTTTAAAATTTATTCTCTCGCATAGAACGTGTTAATTTTTTTCTCATTTAATTATAAATTGTAGAATAAATTTTTTATAATAATATATAAATCATCTAAAACTTATTTATCTTTAAAAAATCTGATAATATACGAGAATTTAAAATTTTTTAGAAAGAATTTCGTTAATGAACCATGTTTTATGATACTCGCCTCGAAAACTGGATTTCAGTTTTACTGGAGGAGATTTTTTTTTTATCCACGTGCTCAAAAATGTGAAAAATGTGCATTTTAGAAAAATTATATGCTATGACGCATAGGTGCTATAATCAAAAGTAGAAAACGAAATTTTTTTATTTTTCTCTTAGTTAACATAAAGAAAAACTGCATGAAAGACACGAATTTATGCTAATAGTTATTATAACTAAGAATTTATCTGTATTGTCTCAATAAAATCAGGACGATTCTAAATTCTATTTGAGATGTAATTTTTAACATAAAACTAATACAATAAAAAATAAGTGCTAGCAATATTTTTATTTCATTTAATGTAGGTTTTTTTCCCCCTTCTCATTTAATTTCTAATGTAGAGAAAATTAAAGAAAATTCTTTTCTTTAATTTTTTCTGACTTTGTAAATGTCGAACTTCCATTTTCTAAGTTAACAAAAAGCTGATTTTTTATATATTGCTTTATTATTATTATAAACAATTAACAACTTCTTATGTTTCATTTTTACACTTTTTATAATTTCGAGTTATTTTTCTCTTTTCTCCTAACTAATAATACTCCAGCCATTTCTTTAGGCCAGTGATTTTCAACCGGTGTGCCGTGAGAAGATCTTAGGTGTACCGCGGAAATTTTTAAATATCATTAATTAAATTATTTTCGAAAGAATTCCAAAGCACAATAAGTGCACGCATCAAAATTAAACACTTTTTAAATTGCTTATACGAAAATATCATTGCTATAATAAACGTATATACAATATAGTAAAAAATATGTATACATTAGCAAGCTTTTTTGATCATCATAACTTAAGTGTACCTCGAAAGTTTAACTATAGATTCAAGTGTGCCATGAGATAAAAAAGGTTGGAAAACACTGGTTTAGACTTACTTATTAAAAATGATGAACATATAACTTTTAATATATAAAATATAATGACTTAAATTGTTTATATCGTACTTTCCTTGAAACCTCGATAGAAAATTTCCCAATTTTATCTTATTTTATATAAAGTATTTTACCTTGATTTTCAACATTTAGCTATAGATAATTTTTCTCCAATTTTTCTATTGTTTCTATTCACCAATTGTTGTTATTTCGAAACAAACTTACTGGGGTTATTTAACTTGAATATTTTAAATTATTTATTTATTAAGTATAAAATTAAGAACAAGAAATTTTATGGACTGACCTATAATATTTTAAATAGTGAAATATTTAATTTTTTACAGATTAATACAAACGAAACATTCCCAAGTATTAAAAATTGCAATACTCCTTTTATTATCTTGTATTTGCCAAACTAACTTATCTGTTTTACAAATGATGATGATTCAAAATTGATCACTTTTATTACTTTCAGAAGCAATTTCACTTTTTTCACTTTTAGTCTTGGAGAATATCATTTAAAACGATATATTGTTTACTGTCTTTCATTTTTAATGTTCTATAGGACAATAACAATACATAATAATTATTTCTTATGAAATGATTCTATTGTATATTTTTTTCCTATTAACTCTCTGTTTCCATTTTTTCTTTTTATTTTTGCATTCCATATATAAGATAAAACCGGGAGAGATGGCGTATCTTTTTTTGTTTACTAATAAAATAATTAATATGCACAAAGTAATGTCAAAAATTAGTTAAGCAAAATGAAAAAGTAAAAAAATAAATAATATTTAAAAAGTTAAAAAAATTATCTTATCCAATTACGTTGGGTGAAATGGCGCAGACTATGTATCCGACATGTGAAATAAGTTTTTTCTACTTTATAGATGCCCATCGGATATTAACGCAAAGGAAGCTACTCCAGAGCCATATGGAATGAGGAGCAGCTGATCTCAGCTATGCAATCAGAAAGAGATGGCAATATAGGTATAAATGAAGCTGCCAAGCGATTTGGGGTTCCCTGTATCACATAAGAAGGAGGCTTAAAACTGATAACACTGAGAAGAAAAGGTTAAGCTGTCATCGATATTAAGCCATGAAAATAAAAGAAAAATAATGGCCATCAATCAAAAGTAGTGCCTGCTCCATCTCACCCAATTACATTGAACGGGATGGAGCAGCCACGTGTTCTTTAATGATTGAATGCATGGTCTTAATTTAGGGTTAGAACACTGTTAAAGATACTATATTATTCATACATAACAGCTACTTTAAAAGAATCCCTCATACTGATCTTATATTTTAATTATGGAAAAACAGTTATAAATTTTGTAAGAATGCTGAAATATAATATTGATTATTTAATTGACTTGCAAGTTAGATAAAGCAAATCAGTATCCACGCTGTTCACACAAATGAATGGCAGTTACTGTATGCCATAATCATTACCATAATGCCATTTGATTTCGGAATGTGAATATACTTATCTGCGCAGTCTCTCCCGCTATTCCCATCTCTTCCAACTTTATCTTATATATTTTTTTTACTGTTTTACATTTCAGATTGATTACAGTTAATTAAACTTTTTTTAATTCTTCAATATTATTTTATATTGATGAAAGTTAGTAATTCTTCATCCTGGAAAGGAACAAGTGATAAAGTTTTTTAAGAAAGAGTATCAAAAATTCATTTATTAAAAAATTATTTATCATTTTAATAAATTATTAAATATTATTAGGTATATATTTCATTGTATTTATAAATATTGTCTTGCATTATAACTCACCCGAACCTTCTTGGTAGTTATGACATGTTATCAAACATTCCTGATATCACGAAATATTATTAGTTTTTCGTAGTAAACATATTCGTATTATTTTTTCTCTTTCACAGGAAGTCAATCAGAGTTTAGTGACCAATATATTTATCAATATCATCAATAAATATCTCTTTGCATATATCATTGAACCCATATAAACTAGAAAAATTTAACTGAAAAGTTCAATATACTGTAATTTATTTTTTTATTATTGGAATTATATTTCGTGTCAGTTTTGATTTCAGTAATTTTCTATTTAAGTCGATATCAGTTTTAATCTACTAATCTTAGTGGAATACAAGTTATTAATAAATCTGCCCTGTTTACATTTTAGGCAATATTTTTTGTATCTATTTTTAACATTCTATAGTACATGGACGTAATATCTAAACGAGAAGTTTAATATTTAGTGAAATAGGTAATTTTTATCAATGTAATATTATACAGATATATTTAGAATTTTGATTTTTATCTAATAATATAAAGTCAATTATTTAAGACATAATTTAAGTTTATTTAAGTTAAACGATTAAATATTTTTGCCTTCTCAGTTTTTGTTAT
This sequence comes from Androctonus mauritanicus, assembly GCA_011317285.2. Classification (NCBI taxonomy): domain Eukaryota; kingdom Metazoa; phylum Arthropoda; class Arachnida; order Scorpiones; family Buthidae; genus Androctonus; species Androctonus mauritanicus. The sequence continues at coordinate 13,557 of WUQG02257182.1, read as the reverse complement.
ATTATTTATAACAATAAACTTCCATTTTTATTAATTTTTAGGTTATTAAAATAGACAGGAAGTTCCAGTATTTACTTTTTTTTTTTTTTTTTAGCAATTCTCTTAAATGCTTGAAATGAATATAAATTTTCTCCTCTATTTTAATAATTTAAAAATATTTTTTTTAAAAAAACAGAAAATATTAACATGGCAATATGAAATGATAACTTTTTATGTAGATAATATTTTGTTTTATATTTTATGTATTCATTTCTATATATGTCTGAGAACTTACGGCTCTATAATATTAATTTTGAGCGCATTCGTAATATATGATATTTTCTTCGTTTTTATCGTTGCGATATGATCTATAATATAAAAAATAGTGTCTGAAGAATTTATATATAACATCTGTGATTAGTTATTTAAATTTGTAAGAATTATTTCCTGTTTTTTTTTGTTTGGATTCGGTGTTTCATTCAGAACTGGTTGACAAGCAGTTCAGCAAAGAACTAATTGCCTACTTTATGAGCATATTCTTTTTTTGGAATGATTAAAATTAAAACATTAAAATATATCATCAATATCATTTCAGATATTATGCATCCATCCTAGAAGATCCTCTATGTATAGAAACTACACCTTTTTTTTTTTTTTTTTTTTTTAAGGAAAAATCCAGGCTGGTTGACACTATCATGGGTATTGACCATGATGCACGTTAAAGTAACTAACCTAATCTAACTTCTATATCTTTCAAAGAAATGTTTCCATAATTATTATATCCATTTTTTAACGGATGAATCTGTGTAATTAATTAATCGAAATTTAATATTTGAAATTCGGCTTCATAAGTCTAACTATCCTATTAAATATTATAAAATTCAAACAAGCAGTTCTGATGTTATTAGAGAGAAATATTGACTAATACATATTGACATAATAAATTCTTTTTTTTTTTCAAATTTGGTCAAAAAGTGTGAGAATATATAGAAAGATAAACATTCAGTTTTATATATGTGCACGTATACAGCTTTATGAAGATTTATCACTATGCACTATGTTAACTTTAAATATATTAAGTAATTAAATACGATAATTTTAGTGGCAAATCTTCATAAAATGAATTATGAAGATTTGTCACTATGCACTGTGTTAACTTTAAATATATTAAGTGATTAAATACATTAATTTTTTCTTCATAAAATGAATTATGAAGATTTGTCACTATGCACTATGCTAACTTTAAATACATTAAGTAGATAATTTATCTACTTAATGTATTTAAAGTTAACATAGTGCAAAGTGTATAATCAGCGCCACGATCATCATTTATGCAAATGTAATAAACAGAATGTTATTTAAAAGAAAAAATTAACTTTCTTTTTTCAACAGTAATCAAAATGAAAAAAATTTTATAACTTTTCTTCGATGTTATCATTAAATTTTTGTTTTATTGCATGCTGTTTTTCATAATTCATTTTAAGTTATCCCTTTCCACAAGTTTTATTACATAGATTGTTTTTATAATCATTACATTTCAGAGTTATAATTTTTATTACTTTCTACATCTATCATTTTATTAGAAATTAAAAAAAAAGCATGTTTAAAACTTTAATACCGTAATTATTTATTATCTTAGTAACTTGTTGGCAACTTCCTCTAAACCAGGAAGTATTATTATTATTATTACCATAATTAAAATTAAATATTGGAAAATAACAATAATAGTTTTGTTTATATTAATTTTTGAAAATCTTCCAAAAAATTCTACATACAATACAGTAATCAAAATTATACATACATTATATTATATACGTAGATACAATTCTACATAGGCTATAATAGAGTAATCAAAATTATATTAATTAATTAGATCAGAATTATAATTATTGAGACTCTGCATTATATAACTTTTCACCCCAAATTCTTTAAAATAAACAGTTACATATATTATAATTTTTTGATCCTTTCGAATAATTTAAGGATAAATATTTAGCTACGATGATATTTTCAAATATTAATTATTCCAGTACTGTATGAAAAAATATATATATATCAATTTATTATTTATTAATAAGCATATATATCAAATTTTTCATATTTAAATTTTCATGATTAGATAATGATTTAAATATTTACCATTATGATTTTATGCTCACGTTGAATGACAAAAATCCAGATAAAGAAAAAATAAATAAAAATAAGTTTATAATATATAAACTCATTTTTAATTATTTCTTCTTTTTCCGAATTTTTGTCATTCAGTGTGAGCATAAAAATACAATCGTGAATATTTTAATTAAAATCTAATCATGAAAATTTGAATATGCAAAAATTTTTAAAAATTTGTTTAACCTTGGAATTTTATATAAGTTGCAAAAGTCCTTGAAAGCAATATATTAATAAACACGGAAGAATTTGTTTCACTATAAAATATAGATGCAGTATTCTATTAAGGCAATAATGTATTACTTTTCATTTTTTACTGTTTTAAGCAAAAAAATAGTATTATTTTATACTTCTCTAGATATATTCAAGAATAGTGGATATGCAAAAGTTACTTGATAACTTTTGCATATCCGCTATTCTTGAGCTTTAATTTTTTCTTATTTTTTTGAGAAAGTTATCTTTGAACTTTCCTCAAAAAAATAAGCAAAACAACCTATTTAAAGCTGGCGTATCTGTCAACCATAGATGTAAATTATAAATTTGTGACATCTTTATATCATGATAAATTTATGGTTTCCGTTAAATAAAAAAATGAATATCTAATAATAATCAAACACAGTTATTTCAACCGAACAAGCAAAAATTGATAAGAGTATTATGCAATAAAAGTTTAGATATTTCAGTCGCAAATTTTTATATAGATTTAATAAGTGAAAAAACAAACATAAGTATGTTTGCATCATACTTTGGTTTCACAATAAAACTGGATTATTTTTAATTAATGTAGTATATGTAATTAAAACGTAATGTTTGTACGAAGAAAACTTCTTTCCTAAATTAAACAGTAACTTATATTCATGTCAGATCGTACAATATAAATTTCGCATAAAATTCACGGTAATATTAAACTTATCGCTCCCGGAATTGGTTTGTTTATTTTTTTTATGACGAACTATAACTTGTCTCAGAAACGAGTTGAATTCCTAATATTTTATGAAATCATAAGTTTATATATATATATATTCTATATATAAATGTTCTTTTTATTTTTGCATTAAAATTACGTGTTGAATATAAACGAAATTAAGAAATTTTACAATTTAAATATTAGCAATTTAATTATATTACGAATTAGAAATAATTAAATGAATATGTGAAATTTAGAATTATTATTTTTTTATAAAGAAAATATTGAAAATAAAAATGAAACAGATTTTTTTCTATATTTCTGTTTACGAAATGTCATGCTGAACAATAAAATTTCTTCGAATAATCTTGCAACAAAATGTAAAAAGAAAAAGTATAAAAAAAATTGAAGTAAAGAATCGATAGTAGTATTTAAAAAAAAAAAAAAAAACATAATTTTGACTCTTTCAATGTTCATAAATAGAAGATAATTTTCATGGATGCCAAAATAAAATTTGTTCTCTACTGTTTGGCATCTGTGTATCCACCACAACGATAATTCACCTAAATAATCAGAAACATTTAATCTGTAAAAAAATAAATCAAGTAATACTGCTAAGAAATTAAAATACTTGTTAAAATTTAGATGTAAATACTTTGATTGACGTTATTGATATATTTTCTTAAATTGTCAACCAAGAAGCCCATTAACTTTTCAGTATACTTGACTTATTTTTTATATATTAGATGTTTTTGATTTGATATCATTTTTTTTGAGAGAGACATTTTAATAAAAACATATTAATACATTATTAAATACCATTTTTATTTTTAATCCGATTGAGTTGAAATTTTCAGAAAATATTTAGTAAAATAATATATATATATATGTTTATTATTAAAACTTGATTGAAATCGGTTGAATGATATGACCTGTAGAAGAGTTCATGGCGAAAGACCTCCTACTTCCATCATTTTGGCCTTATTGGACTGCATTTCTCAAAAAGCCTTAAATAGCATAACTAAAATTATGTAGATTCAATTTAGACTTTATTAGAAATTGATTGATGATGTGATTTATATTCAATTCACACGGTACAAATTAAGCGAGATTAATTCTTAAACCGGCTTATTTTAAGCCAGTTTTCGTCAAACCAGATTTATTGGCCGTTCACACTAGTTAAATTAAATAGATTTACTTATAACCACCTTAAAACAATTGCATCGCACTTCAAATTTCTCATTATAAATTATTCTATGTGGAATTGTACTTGTATTTTAATATAGTTTCTTGCAGTAAACAATTATTTTAATAAATTTAAAAAAATAATATGTAAGGTTTGTACACATATGTTAATGTAATATTATACTTAATTGTAAAATCGCTTATATTTCTTCAGGTTGGCAACAAGTAAATCTAGCAGATATAGAGCTACTTGTTGCCAACCAGAGACGTAGATCATCAATATTCTCTCTCTCAGAGATCAAGGAGTATATGAATTTCTTTCTCAAACCAGTTTTCTGTCCCGTCGTCAACCCAATGTTTTTTTCTTGAAAAAGATTCTCCTTAATTGCATCATCCATTGATGACATCATCCCTTCGAGTTGCATCGTCCATATTGAATTAAGCGAGGTAGTGGACCTCGCGGATAGCTTGTAATATCACAAACCGACTTAAGCTTCTTCACAGAAGCGAATTAGACTGAGCCAATATTTCGAAACTAAATCGGTTCCGTTCACACCACAATCTTAAACCGGCTTTATTATTTAAGCCAACTTAAAATTTACTTTGTGAATTGGGTATTACAAAGACATTTCTAAAGAAGAGAATCATCCTCTTCTGTGCTTTTTAATTTTAGCTCAATTAAGCTAACATTTTCAGACTTTAATTGAATTAGGATATGCCTATATTCCAAATTTGGTAAAACAAAAAAACGATTCAAAAATGACAACAATTAAACTATACAGAAATATTTATGGAAAACAGATTCCATTTTCATCTTTATTTTGATCAGGTTACGTTGAAATTTTCAGGGTACCTCAAATACTCTAAGAAATACTTATATTTCCAAATTTCATTGCTATGATTAGGCGATGAGACCTATAAAGGTATCTGTGGAAGAGGGAGAAAGAGAAGAAGAAAATGACTTCCCCCTTTTTTGTAATTTTTAAACTGCTCTAGCTATATTAATTAGATTTGAAGTTTCAAATTTAGCAGTCGGTTTCCTATTGAATATTTTACTCAAATATAACTGTCAGATTTAACTTATGACGAAAGTTACAGGGAGTTAAATTGATTCCTGTAATAAAAGTCAGTCAGTGACTACTGTGGGTGAGTTTAGAAAATGCTCCGAGATGTCTCCACTGGAGAAGCTAAAGAATAACGTCATATCGCGGAACAACGTGATTTATTAAACAGCTGGAGATCTAGCCATTCAAGAAATTACTTGGCTTAAGTCCTGTAGCAAGTTCAAGCGACGCGATACTATGCGATGCGATACTATGAAGATAGAAACTAATAGACATAACCTCGACGTGTCCCACTTGTATATCGTAGCACCGCATAGCATGGCCTGCTATTTCCCTCTGTAGCTGAAATACAAATTAGTTTGTTTTCTGAAGCGACAGAGGCAAATTATCATGGCTACCGAGTTCTATTCAGAGGTTCTAATAAGCGAAATTAGAAAAAAACCTGTATTATGGAACATCAGAGATAAAAATTACATAATCGGCTTTTAGTGAATAACTAATGAGAAGATATTTCATTATAGGCACTAGTGGCATAACTGCAGTTTGAACCTCTCCGAGCGATCTGTCAATTGCCGCCTCTCCTTTGGGAAATACATAATACACATCAAACTTATTTAGACACAGTTTGTAAATTAAGTTTTAAGAAAAGATAATTTTATTTCTCTCGGAATAATTGATAATTTTACTCTTCTTACTATTAAAAAAAAATGTTTAAAAAAATTTTTAATGCCATGCGGGACATATCGCCCCCTCCACCCACTCCTAGCTACGTCACTGACAGACGCTATAGAAGCGCGCCTCTCAAAGGGCAGAGTGCCGCTCGTAGCGTGGCATAGCAAAACATGACGATTGTTTGTAGTATCGCATCGTACACTTGCACGTGGAATATGGCTTTACAGTCAGCCTCTTGACCTCTGTTTTGAACAACATTCAAAATAACATGTGAATTTTATTTAAACTGGATAATATTTACACAAAAATTATCGATATGAAGTCAGAATTACTAATATAAGAGAAAAAAAAATGTTCATATATTATCCGGCAATACCTCGCATAAATATTATCCGATTTGAATGAAATTCATAATTATTACTGAGATTCACTAGAAGATCAATAACATTAAAAACAATTAGAATCGTTTTGTTATTACATCAGTAATAAAGATACAAATTTTATACCTTTGAATTTAAAAAAAAAAGCATTTAAAATCGAATAGTAGAAATAATCAAGTCACTTATGAATTTTAAGTAGTCTTTTTTCATTTTTTCGATCAACTCGTATCGACTAATCAACTAAATAACTTCCATTATTCGATTAACTAACTAAAGATCTAAAATTTCCTTGGGATCCGATCTTAGATAACTTGTTAAGTTTCCTTGAGATTCCTTCTTACTCGCATTATATTATAATTCTTTACAAAACGTCTTTTTTTGTGAGGTTAACAAGTCCGTTTTTTGCATTCTCCAAGTTTTCATTTAATGTAAACACATACAGATTTTTTACAGCAATGATTAATTATCCTTCTTGTATAACCTTCAGCAAAGAAAATAAATTATGACAGAAAAACGAATAACTCACTGCAATTTTTAAATGTATACAGCTAGAGAAAAATTTTAACTTGGTTTGTATTCCTAACGACTAATTTACATATTTTTTATTTGAGAATATAATGAGAAAAAAGCCAAAATATTAAATGAAAAATATAAAATCACATACAGAATTTGTTCGGTTATTTTATTTCAGCTTAATTTTATTATAAATAATTTAATTTCGGTGATGAATAATAATTAAATTTTATTCAGTCTGAAATTTTTGTGTATGCCTATGTTTTAGTTTTTGTAAGTTTGTATACCTATGTTTCAGTTCGTGTGAATTTGTATGATTATGTTTTCGCTTATTGTTCATGTTATGCTGAGTTTATAAACGTACTAAAAGTATTTATTAATATAATAAATACTTCTACATGTATATAAATAAGAACTGGTTTAAATGAATAATACATAATTAAAGTACATAAGATTGATAAACGTATGTATTTAAATTTTTAAACGATAAAAAAAAAATAACGTTTAATATTAATCATTATTCGTCTTAATTAAGGAAGAATATTTGTTTAATATGCTCGTCGCCGAAAAAGAAAGAATTAATTTTTTTAAGTTGGCCACAGGATAAATGACCCAAATATTTTGTTTAATGCCAAACACGTGCAGAGCAAAATAGAATAGTGGGCAATCTCGAAAGAAACTTATCGGAACAAAAGCTACTTGAAAGAATAAAGAACTATCAGATTTTTATCGATAACTTATTCTAAAGGAGTGTTATTGATAAAGAAAAACAATCAATGGAGAGTAGGCGTTTGTTTCGTTATCTATATTATAATTATTAATATAACATGGAAAATTTTTAATTTTCCTTGATTTTTTTTTTTTTTGCGAAATTATTAAGTATTTATAACTTAAAAATATATTATAGCAAGGTTAATTACCTAAATTGTTGCGTGATATTCGACCATTTTACAAAAAAGAAAAAAAATTATACTGCTAAAAAAATTAGAACCTCATATATCATATATATATACAGTATATATATTATAAATGAATATAAACAGTATTTATAAAGTTAAATATATTTCTGTAATATTTATAGAGTACAAATTACCTTATATACACAGAAAATTGTCCTCCTTAAACTGCATGAATAGTTAGAAAAATAAGGAAAATACAGTACAGTATCAAAAGAATAAATCTTAAGTTCGCGAGTCAATGACACCTATAGGATGTTTCAAGTTCACGTCACTTGTCACGTGACGCATTGTTTTGCAAGAGACCAGTTTAACGATGTTCCAGTCTACGCTAGTTGTTTTTAATAAACAGCCTTCGCGCCAGTCATGTGCTTACGGATCAACACTTGCTGTGGTTTTAAAAACACCAAAGATGGATCCCTAGCGTGTTCATTTTATACAGGAGTAAGTTAATGTTTTCATTTCGTATACAATTATTTCATTGCGTCCTTATTTTAAGCATGTTTATTAATACGAAACTACCAGAAAGCAACATAAATTATACTTAAAATATTTTAATTTAGTGACCATCCTTATAGCTTTAAAACTAGAACAATGCTAAATAGTAGTTGTATAAAAAGTGTGGTATATTTATATATTTGTTATATAATTGTTGCAACATGTAACATTTATTTTGTTATCAGCATTTCTTTCTTATAATAATTTAATTTTTTTTTCAATAAATTACTTGTAGATTGTTTCCATAACAGGGATAATTTCGAACTCTGTCGTTCTTGGATTGTTTGATAAATACAAGAAAAAATTATACGATTTTAATAAAGGAAGTGAGTTATTTCCTATTATTTAATTAAAATTATTATTATTATTATTATTGTAAATAAGGCATTTTGAATTTCTGAAGTAAATATTTCCTTTGAAAATTCCGTCTGTTATCTATGCATTTGTATTAAGTATATAATGCTTTCTAACACTTATATAGAATAAGAATATCATACTTTTGATTTTATATATATATATTAATTACATATTTAAAATATATGTCAGTTATAAAATTATTATGATATTAAATTAAAATTATCATTTACTTCCTGCCCTGATTCGTGAGTATCTTTTGTTACTTCAAGCCATTTTTTGTTTGTTTTTTAATTATTCGGGTTCTTACAGGGTTAATTTTTCAGTGTGGTTAAGCATTATAATTATTTTCTTTTTGCATCATTATATACTGTATTTTAATTTATATTTAAAACATGCAATATTTAATACACGTCTTTTAGTAACTATCCAGTTATCCTGTTTCATTCTTCTTACATGATTATGTAAAACCGGAATAGTAGAACAATTATTTTAATGCTTTTTCATTCCTCCATTTTCCTTTTTCTGAGAAGTAAAAAAACAAAAAAATATGAAATTTTTCTAAAGCATAAATCATTTGTTTTATAAATTTTCTTTTTAATTTTTAATTTAATGTTTATTTAATCGTCTAAAATTAATATTTTTTAAAGAAAAAAGTAATTTAAATCCAACAAGATTCGTATAAAAGTTTTTAACATTTTTTAAAATAATTTTTAACCGTTGCATATATCAGTCGAGGAATAGTATTGATTGCCAAGCACTGTATCACTAAATGGCTCTTATTACCATTGAATGACTGAATGAGCCAAGTACAATGAATGACTTTTATTATAGAAGTCATTATGGCCAAAATTCAATTTGCTAATTTAAGTTAAATCTGACAATTATATTGGAGAAGAGTATTCGATAGGACACACGACTGTCAAATTTGAAGCTCCAAATAATAAAAGAACTAGAGAAGTTTAAAAATTACAAAAATTGGCAAAAAAAAAAAAATGTTTTTTTCTTCTTCATAGTCTCTTCCTCCTCCTCCGCAGATATCTACAAGTCACATCGTTCAACCGATATCGATAAAATTTCGGATGTTGGCATTTATTAAACTACTTGAGATCCCCTAAACATATTAGTACTATCTGGTCAAAATAAAGAGGGAAATAGAGTCCATTTTCCACAAACACCTCCATATATCGCATTGTTTAACCGTTTTTGAACAAATTTGGAATATAGGTATCCTAGCTCAGTTAAACTACAGCATTTTGAAATTTTGTCCCAGTTGGGTTAAAATTAAATGGTGTAGAACAGGGATGGACAAGCAGCGGCTCCCTGGTCACATGTGGCCCGCATTAGTATTTTGTGCGGCCCACGTCGCCAAAATATTACAAAATAAATAAATAAAATAAATTCCTTAACCGAGAAAACGAAATACGGATTTTTTTATAGCATCTTTTTCAGTGAATATAGAAAATGCATCAAATGAACTTCAATTGTAGATAATTGGCTTTTAAAGTAATTTAAATTTGAAAGATGCTTTTAAGAAAAAATTTGATATATTTTTACAAAATTTTTATTAAAGAAAATCATTTTCCTAACTTGAGGAGATATGTAGTAGGAATTCTATTGTTATTTTCTACAGCTGAATAGTTTTCTACAGCTACAGTGAACAGTTTTTTTCCATAATGTGTTTAGTGAACAGTAAAACAAGAAATCGGCTATCAGACTCACATCTCAAAAATAGCAGTGACTAATATTCAACCAAATATTTTGGATATGTTGCTCTTACATCAGTTCCAGAAGTCACGTTAAATATTCCTATGTTAATTTATAATCATATATGAATAAATAACTGCGATTTATTCTCATTTCGTTTTTTTTTTCGTTCTTTTTTCATATGCGGTCCGCGTCCGTTCGAAAGTTTTAAATGGTCCATACATAAAAAAAGGCTGCCCATCCGTGGTGTAGAATAGAACGATCCTTTTTATATTTCTATAGGTATATAGGTATAGGTAATATTTCTATAGGTCACAAAGTTCAACCATTTCAAGCAAACCTGAACTGTAAATGTTACTCATTATACGCCGTCCAAAAAGGATCAAAATGATGAAAACGCCGTCCAAAAAGGATCAAAATGATGAAATTAAAAAGTCTTCTACAGGTAGTTTCGACAAAATTTAATATGTGTATGTTTATTATTTTGCTAAATATTTCATAAAAATTTCGATTCAATCAGATTAAAAATAGAGTACTTACTACTATATTAGCATATTGCTATTAGGATGTCTCTCTCAGAAAAATATTTTTCTTCTAAAAAATAAATGATATCAAATCAAAAAGCATCTAAAATGTAAAAAATAAGTAATACTTTACTAAAAAATTAAAATAATTGTTAAAATTTTATATGTGATGCTTGGTCGACGATTTAAGAAAATAAAAAAGTAACGTCAAAGTATTCACATATAAATTTTAACAAGTACTGTATTCTAATTTCTTAATATTGTACTTGACTTTTTTTTTCATTTTAGATGTTTTTGAATGGATTCTTTTGCAGTTGTTTAGTCTACGAACGAATCACTTCCTGGTTTGATTATAATAAGACAAACATTAAATATAATTTTTAATATTATAAATTTATAGAGTGAAAAAAAAGCAGATAAATGAAAATGTTTTATTTAACTGATATAAATTCACTTATTAGGCTAAATCATTAAGTGACATAATATAAACAATACTGTATAAAGTATCTTATGTTCAAAATATATGCCAAAAAAAAAAATTATTTATTTTTTTTTAGAAACAAATTACGAATTTGATATTTATAATTATCTTTAATTATGTTTAAAATTTTACTTTATTAATTAAAAAAATATCATTTTTTTTTAATAATAAATTAGCACAGATTTGAATTTAATTTATATGAAGTAAAAACAGTTAAATTTTTATTATTTAATTGTTTATATGCTTTCAAATCTTTTCATTAAATCTTTCTATAGATTAATATCTTTTCCTTTTTATTATGTTTAATGTATTATAGTAAAAGCTGTCTAAGCTGGACACTATATAAGCAAGAAACCTGCTCAACAGGGAAAATATTTTTATTCCCGAACAACTTCCATAGAAATATCAAAGAAAATATTTGTATAACACGGAAATTGTCTAGGGTGGAAAAACGGAAAGCATTTTAAAATTTTACTGAATAAAAAAAAAACACATGTGTAAGATGGAAAAATAATAACTTTTTCCATCTTTTAAAGGAAAAAGTGGTTTTGAAACCATTGATCAACTTGAACAAAGAATGGAAGAATTTTCTGAAGTATTGCACCTTGATGAAATTCAAACATTTATAGGACAGCTTGAAGACATTAATATGCTGCTAAAAGCTGAAGAATATGTTAACATTGATAAATACTTTTAATAGAGGTAGGTTATCAAACTATGAGTGATTTTATCCAATCAAGAAGAGAAGAAGATTCTATAAATGAAGAAGATGGCACTAAAAAATGGTTGGGAAGACATTTTCCAGAAACAAAAAATAAGAAATTTTCCAAATGCTATTGAATAAATTGACAGTATTAGAAGAATTTTCCGAACATCTCAGTTGTACGCAAATTACTGAAAAACTTTTGCAAATGCGTATAATATTGGAAAGAGAAACGTTTAAGTAAACATGCAAAACAAAAAATTCTTGACAAAATGTGGAAAAGAAACTTTCGTAATTTTTGTACTTAATACGAATACTATATATAAGAACTGAATTACTGAATACTTAAGAACTGAAGAGTGAAATTTTAAAATAAAATTTGTAGTTCAGTCCTATTTGTTGCATGTTTTTCTAATACAACATTATATGTCCAGTTTATTTACTTTTCAAAAATACCCTATGCATTTTATTATATAGGCAAATACAGTAATTTGGTGCTATATTTTATTTATATATTACTAGATATGTACTATTGTAATAACAATGTATTGCAAATACATTGAATATCATTTTTTTATGCCAGAGTGAAACCTGTATAAGCTGGAAAACTGTTTAAGGTGGAAACATTTTCTGGTTCCTTAGGATTCCAGCTTAGACAGGCTTTACTGTATTTTTTTTTTTTTTTTTTATCGTTTAGCGATATTTAATTGATTTTTTAATTTAAACGATGTTTAATTGATGTCTGTTTAGTTTTTTCCCCAAAATTATTTATTTATTTTTAATATTTAAGAAAATTTTTATCTATGAAACATAATGAATCATTATAAATCGATATTAAAATTCTGCATTATAGAGGAAAATATATAGGGGAAAGTGGGTATATTGTAACATTTTTATAATTTTTTACCCTGTTTCTTTTCGGTGATTATATATAAAGCAAAAAATATTACTGTTCAATAGGCCACTCGTCAGTTACATAGAGGCACAGAATCGCTCTTTCACCTATAGCAGTTTATGAGCTACAAAACAAAAACTAAAGCTTGCTGATTGTTACAACCTACCTCATGCACTGATGCAGTTGTAATATCAAGTAGGGATAGTTGTAACAAACCTATACAAAGACAGAAGGCTCAGAAAAAGTGGTCTCTCACAAAAATTTTTATTAAAAATATTGCAAAGGAAACATTAATGACGAAAACGCAGATATTAAGGACTCAGTGGTTTGGATTAAAGTTTATCAATAATGTAGTCTTATATACTGTCACTTATTTCGCTCTCGTAGTTCTGGCAAATAAATTTCGCATCCACAGGTCTTGCGATACAGGCGATATGTGCCCACTGCCTGCATTCTTGGCACTGCACCCACTTTTCCTTGGGTTTGCTGTTACTGTAACCCATGAGGCATATGTAATCCATGAGGCATATGTAATCATCTTCATCATTATATAATTATAATTGATCTTGT
>WUQG02257071.1:0-20260 GCA_011317285.2 Androctonus mauritanicus | reverse complement strand
ATAGATGCATTGAATAAATAGATTTCTTTCACAATTACTGATTCGATCATTTATTTACTAGAATAATAAATAAATAATTTTTTAAACACTTAATAAATTTATAAAAATAAAACTCTTATCTATAGAGCTTTGGAACAGTTTAAATTATCTATATGAATAGAAATTCATCAGAAACTAGTTCAAAATGTATTTTTTTTTTTTTCAATATTTTATGTTATCACTTATCTTTCCATATTTTATAATTGATTGGTTCGAATATTCCGCCAGCTCTAGATCTTTTACTATTTAATCAAAGAACTTTTGATGCGATTCACCAAAGGAATGAATGATGAGCCGAACCCCAATCCCTCCTGAAAAATCAGGAATCCTGAACTAAACGTGGTTTTTCTCAGATTGAAAGCTTAGCATGCGACAACTCGGCTGACTCATATACTAAATGCAATTTTTTCTCACCATCTGTCTAGCGAACAGACTTAAGAATGATTTTATTTATTTTGTCACATCACAAACTTTCGCAATTAATTATTTTTACCTAAATTAATGCACCTAGGGAACAAGAAATTGGCACGATTTAAAATAGCGCGTAATCAAAGCGGACACACGGTATATAATCTTTTAAATTGTAATTTTTGATTCTAACTTTAATTAGATTAAAATTATAATCTGCACAAGATTTTAGCACGACATTTAAATATCGAAAATATTAAAAATGTAATCAAAACTCGCACTAAAATAAGAATTTTATAACTCAATAAATGCGTTAAGTAAACAACTTTATAAATACTTTGAAGTAATACAGAGCACTTCATCTAGTTTTAAATAGCCCATTTAACTGCATAATGATAAAGTTTAACTCGATGTGTACTTTATTATCAACAGCATAATTGGTTTCTTTATAAGAAAAAAGTAAATTGTCTTGCAAGAAAGAGTAATCGAATTCCAAAAAAAAATAAAATAAAAATTCTTATATATATATATATTGGACATACTATTATCGATATTCAATGGAATTTTTAGTTTATCTCCAAGGGAATATTCTCATGTTTTCTTGATTCAAAAGACGAAAAGTGTTGATGAGATAAAGTTTGAAGTCTACTTTTCACCATCTACAAAAGTAGATTAAGTCTTACTATCTTGGAGACATGTCCCACGAGATGATGCGAAGCTGAGGATAGGTGATCTTGTGTAGAAGTGAAACGTCGACTGTATTTTTCTGATTCTCAAGAGGATATCTAGATACCGGAAGATAGAATGGAGATCTTTTGATGTGGTCGCATTATGCTTCGGGGTATCGTATGGCTACAACCTCAAGGTACTTAAATATTATATTATTTATCCCAGAGAAAAATATATATGTAGCCAGTTTACTATATACTGTATATATATATATAGTAAAATATATAAAAGTTTCTTTTTAAATTTATGCCATTTTAAATGTAACTTCACACTTAAAAAGTTTTTGAAAATATATCTTACATTAGATATTTAAATCACATTTTTAGTGGTTAAAAGACCATAATTTAACAGCAGTGAAAAAAAAAAGAAATGCATTAAATATTCTAATGCATATAAAAAAAAAGCAAATGAAATTTTATTCAACTTAATTAAAAAACTAAATAGAGCTTAACTCGATCTCTTATTTTCTATCTAAAAAAAAAAAAAGCAAACGAGGAGTATAAAAAACATTTTCATATCGACTGAGTTGCTTCAGGTCGTTGGAGTATGCAATACCCTTCGCTTTCCAAAGTGATATTGTCGCAATTTACATATGTTATTGTAGTGGAAATTTTCTCTCTCGTCTGGAGCGCATTGTAAGATAGATTGTAAATTAATTTAGTATTCTTTGTGTGAGTATACACAAATCAGGATCCTGGTTTTCGTGCCACTATTACTCTCTTTGTTTTCTCGACCATTAAAAAATATATATATTTTTATTTTCGTTAGTATTTTTGGTAAGGAGAAAATACAGATTCGTTCGTTAATTACACAAGAGATTTAATATTTTTATGTATGATTCCAGTTTCTCTTTAATGATTATTTCACGGTGACTTAATAAACTGATTAAAAATAACAAAAATCGCGAATAGAATTTGAGGAAATATCGCATATTCATGAGTGAACTGTAATTTTTTTCTGCTTTTTTCCCTCTCCTCTGTTTTCGACTATAAAATTATACGTTAAAAACATCATTTGAGTTAGCAAAAATAACGGTTAGCTTCGAAATTTCAAACATTATAGCCAAATTAGGAAAGAAGAAAAAAATTTTTATTCCTTTAAATCTCTCTCTCTCTCACTTCTTCGCCATTTGTTGTGGGGAAAAAATATGAAAAATTATGCCCTTGTGACAGTTTTCGCATTAATATAATTTACATATGATATTGTGGAAAGAATAAAATAACAGAAATTCCTATTTCATTCATTTAACACGACTTTTGGTAAAGGTATCGAATGTGAGTGAATCATTAAGAGCTAATATTGCTTTCTCTCACATCTAGACATTGTCTCCAGAGAGAGGTATTAGAAATTTTCATTTCTCCGAAAATTGGTTCCAGTAATATATCTCCCTATTAGTTTCTTCCAATAAGTTTGCAATAACAAGATGCCAAATATTTCTTTCCAAAGGTAGAAAAAAAAATTTAATGACAAAATAAATTAACTGTGTGTATGTGATTTTTTAATAATAATAATAATAATAACTTAATAATAAAAAATGAAACCATGTTCGGTATGAGGCAAACTATGATGGATTATACTTTGCATCTGTCGCATTTTTATAGAATTTATTTTACTGAATTAATCAACTGGAGAAATTAGTTTCATAATTTTAAACTATAGTAATGTTTAAAGAAATAGTTTTCTTTCAAAACGCAAAAAGTATATATTTAATTTGTTTAAAAAATAATTTTCAAAATTTATTTTCCTTCATTAAGAACTGATATTGCTTCTTTCATAACCAATTTTCCATAAGAAAATTTGATATCGATGTTGCTTCCTATGGAAAAATTTGTTACGAATGAAGGTAACGTATATAAAATTACACCAAACATTACTTATGATATCGAAGAATATAGGAGAGAGAGTTACCTATTGTGTACTGGCCACCTAAATCGTACCTGATAGCTATTTCGATACATACCGATTGTATGTAACGAAATAGCTCTCAGGTACGATTTAGATGACCAGTACGTAATAGGCAACTCTTCCCTACTTATATTAGACTCTCGAAACTTTTTTTATATTGAAGAATTTTAAATCATCATTTTATAAAATATATATTTGCATAATATAATATATAAAAAAAGACTTAGTATTATTCTCATTTTTCTGCTTTAAAATGTGATTTTTTTTTCATGCAAGTTATCTAACATCTTCTACAAATAGTTCTGTAAGAATTCGCAATCAGAAGAATTCCTTTTATAAAAAAAAACACACGAAATAAATTTTTTTTTATATATACAAAAGAGCAACAACAACTCGAATAAATGAATAAATAAAAAAAGCGAAAAATAATTTTAGGAAGCAACAAAAAAAATTTTTTATTAACACAATTTTCCATATTATAAATGCCTATTTTTTAATGCGAAATTATTATTTTAGTAGTATTTTTTCCCTTCTCTTCTCTTTTTTTGTTAGAGTACGAACTTATTATTGAAGTGAAATCGCTTGCATTTCTTGCAAAAAAAAAAAGAAAAAAAAATTCTTAATTATTCTATAACGAAAATTCCTGTTTGAATAAGATATTCTAGGAATGTTACAATGTTTTTTTTTTTTTATATTCGTATGTTTAAAAAAATAAAAATAAAAATAATACAGTAATAATTTTATAATAGTTTAATTCGTTTTTCTTCGATGTTTTTGGAAGTAATTCTGATTTTTTTTTTTTTTTTTTTTTTTGAAGGATTCAATTTCGTGCAATCGTTTTAATATCATTTTACATTAAGCAATAGAAGTTTTTTTTTTTTTTTTTTTTCCTTTAAAGATAAGTAGACTATCTCGGATTATTATATTCTGATATTTCCTGCACTCGGATCAGTTTGACTATTCTGGTTTTATTCTATCAACATCTGTTCACTTCTACATTCAATACTATCAGATTACTTCTTGGTATGACTTCAGAGAAGGTTGTGGTTAAAATTTATCAGTTGGCTATCAATTCTTTCGTTGAAACGATCGAATCGGAACTTTTTAGAATATAAAGAAATGTATTGAACGATAAAGAGTTTTTAGAAAAGAGAGAAAAATAAGAAAATAAGAATTCCCGTCCTACTTTATTAAATTCTTTATTTTCTAATAAATTTCCAGGATATATATATATATTCTAAATTCTCATCATTGAAGAAGGAATTCAATTCACTTTATTATTATTAAATTTTTTTTTTTTAATTAATTTCTCTCACATTTGTAAATCGAATTATGGCGATATAATTAAATTGTTTAGGTTCATCGTTTAATATAAATACTTATCGCCGTTTTAAAATTGCAACTTAACAACTGCGTAAACGATATCAAAACAAACAACTTGTACTTAATGATGCCATAAAGCAACATCTGGCGAAGATAAAATTACTCAAAGGTGATCTTTAAAACGGGAGATATCAAATTTCTAATTGTACAAATTCTGCACGTAATACTATAAAATTTATTGCATGTTAAAGCGATAACTTCAAATTTGAATTGTAAAATTTATCAAAAGTCTTCTTGAAGTAATTCAATACCACAAAGATTTGTATTCTTTATACATCGTCTTGTGACTTTTAGATTTTCGGATACTTTTATTCATTACTTATAACGAATGTTATTTAAAACGTTATTCTTATATAAATTATATTTAGCTAGTTATATTTATGCGTATTCTTTGTGATGTTCTTCTTCCTTTCGGGCGGAACTGTATAAATATATAATACATAAACATGAAACTATTTATCAAATCTAACGCGAACTTCTTTTTTTTTTTCCTTTCTTCTTCTTCTCTCTCTCTCTCTTCTTTTTTACTTTTATTGTATAGAAAATTATAGGAGAAGAAATCTGAAGCAAACGTTCATGTTTATGACGCTTTCCAATGCGAGACCAAAGTCGACATAAAACACGTTATTTCGTCCATAAGTCAAACATGAAGAGGAAGCGAGGACGTATCGGTCGACAGTGATACAAAGCTCTCTCATTCTTTCGGTTTATAAATATATAAGGAATGTAATAAAACCACTTCTTTGCATTTATAAAAAATATATATATATATTTATATAAAATTCCATCCAAATAAACGGAAAATATCGTTTTAATTTTTAGAAATTTCTTGTTTGGAGTATAAAACTTTTTAGTATAACCAAACAAAAACAAAATTTTCAAATGATGCTTTCACTTCTACCGTTATTTACGCTCTTTTACAAAAACTTTCTTTCAAATTTTATTATATCATCTTTTGGGTAAGGTAAATAATTTCAAATATGTAGAATTTTTAAAATTTTAAGTGCAGTAATCTTTAATATTAACGTGTAGGAATTTCAAAATTAGTATTCACATATTCTCGCCTGAGATGAAATGGAGCGATCATTTAAAATTTGAATGTTCTGTGATGTTTTATTTTTCAAATATTTTACAGGCAGACTGGCGTACAATAGATGGAAACGGTGATCAGAAAGCATCTTTGTTGCAAAACTGATATACAGTAGACAGAAACGGTGATCAGAAACTACCTTTGTTGCAAAACTGACATACAATAGATAGAAACAGTGATCAGAAAGCACTATTGTTGCAAAAACTGACATACAGTAGACAGAAACAGTGATCAGAAAACACTATTTTTGCAAAAACTGACATGCAGTAGACAGTGTTCAGAAAGCACTATTTTTACAAAAACTACATACAGTAGATAGAAACAGTTATCAGAAAGCACCATTGTTGCAAAAACTACATACAGTAGATAGAAACAGTTATCAGAAAGCACCATTGTTGCAAAAACTGACATACAGTAAACAGAAACAGTGATCAGAAAACACTATTTTTGCAAAAACTGACATACAGTAGACAAACAGTGTTCAGAAAGCACTATTTTTGCAAAAACTACATACAGTAGACAAAAACAGTGACCAGAAAACACCATTTTTGCAAAACTGGCATATAGTAGACAGAAATAGTGATCAGAAAGCACCATTTTTGCAAGAACTGACATACAATAGATGGAAACAGTGATCAGAAGGCATCATTTTTGCAAAATTTAAAGTAAAATTTTATTAACTGATTATAATATCATCCAAGCGGGCGAATTGTTTCGATGAATCGTCGTTTTAATGTTTCCAATGCAAATTGTATTTTTTGATTTGAAATAGCCGCCATTTTGTAAAAAAAAAACCACTTAGCATCTCCAAATTTAATAGACGTATATCTTGGATAATAATTATCAATTCTTTAAAATCTAATAATTGTGATATTTAATTCATGCGAAGACTGACGAAGGGAAAAAATAGTTTAAAAACTTTTAAAATCCTCATTTAGCAAATTCGTTTTCTCACGCTTTCTTTAAATAAACATGGAACAATTTTACAGTAAATTTTACGAAATCAGATCTACGTTTACCGTATAAATTCTGTATCAGTTGCACATATAACGTTTCTCCATCTAACTTTTATCATCATCAATTGTCAGATATACAGTACAGTGTCTTCAGAAACGTACGAAACGTTTTATTGACATTTCATCAAAGAATTCTTGTAAGATAATTTATCGACAAATATTTGATATCTTAATGAATCACATTAAACGAGAGAGGAAATTAAATAAACGCTTTGAAAGACAACATATTTAATAAGATTCCCCTTTTTTTCTTTTTTAACTTCAACAAATTAATTTCAAAAAAAGTTTGCTGATGATGAAAATAGATTTTTATTCTGCGGTTTGTTACTGTTTATCTTTTATTGTTTATATGTTTCCATTCTGAGTCGAAAACGAAGATTTACAGGTCTCCATTGCTATGGTACCCTAGAGATTAATGAAAGAGAACGTAGAGATGTGCAATCCGCAGTCTCTTCATACTCCATTCTCTGATTGATGATGGGACAAAAACGTTGGCTAAATCCGATGGGTGTCTCTCTCTGGCTTTTATCCTAATTGTAAGACATCCGACAGGACAGAGTTTATCGAAATTACCGTCCTTTTACCTGTGACAACATATTAGCTTGATCGACATCTTTGCAGTTGTTTTATAAAGTTTTCTTTGATTGAATGAGTAACTATCTGTAAACAATTGCAATCTCGGATATCCGATACTTCAAACAAGTCGAATTTCAACAGTTGTTTTTATTGCATATAAGACATTTCTAAAGATAATTTTTCTTCATCAAGTAGATAGTGTTTTCAGTAGAATGGCATCATCACGCTCTGATTCACAAGAAAACCGAAGTTATTTATAACTCAGATCAATAATCTTTGTTCATATATTTTTAGAAATGTTAAGTTTTTTTTATCGGTTATAGGTATTTTACACACACACACACACACTTACAAAGAGTAGTATAATCTAAATTTATCTTGAACTTTGGTGTTTAAGTAAAGGAGAATTAGACTTTTAAAAGCATTAATGTTAATGTGTAAGTATCGCATGGCCAGTAATTTTGATACTTTTCTGTATAATGGCATTAAACTACAAATTACGGAATTGATCCATCTAAATATAGAGAGACAATTAAGATGTTAAAGAAAAAGACGTTGATGAGGCTACTTAAGCATAGGAGAAAATTTCTTTGTCCTTTTAAAAAGAGAGAAAAAAAAAAAAAGTTATAGTTTTCTTTATGAAGTTTTTAATTAGTTTCTTGAAGCATAAATTAATTTTGTTACATACTTTAAAATTACCTGAATAGTAAACTAGACTTCTACACTTTTTTTGAGAAGGAAAAAATAAAAAAAATGATGATAAATAAACATTTTTTTTAATATACTTATCACTTTGATCGTCTATTCGACGATACGGAAAAAATTTATATTATTTAAAACTAGAAAGCTATAAATAATAAAAATACAAAACTGAAACGAATTAATATTTTAATGTTTGTCAATTTTGTATATATTATTTTTCGACAATGAAAATTATTAATTTAATTTTTGTGATTCATTAAAACGTGTACATACAAAGTTATATAGCCTGTAGCATGCGTGTTTACTTATTCTAATTTATTATTCTATGAAGAGAACAAATTAAAATCTTTAAACTTTCAACTTAACAAGAAAAAAAAATACATATATATATATATATATATTGTATATTCATTTTCTTTTTTTTTTAAACTTAATTGCTATTGATAGAATTGTAATTATCTGGTTTTCGATATTTAACCAAAACAGAACACATTAGACGTGCTAATAACTTTTGTTTAGCCTGTTAAACACAAAGAGATTACTAATTTGTTTGGTAAAGTAAATATATATGTATAGAAATAAAAATAAATCTTCTTTCCAGGATGAAAGATTTTCAAGAAAAGAAAAATATAAATGCAATCAGTACAAATGTAATGGCAAGCGTAATGAATTTTGTTATTTTTCAAAATCGATAATTAAATTTAATTAAAAGATTTACAATTTAAGAGATTTTTATTTATTTACGACTGTATACGTTATTGTTATTATCGTAATTCTACAGATTTCTTTTATTTAATTTCTGAATAAAAATCTATAAAAGGCGAATTTTTAATTTTTAAGAGATGCGATAAAATTTTTTTTAATTAAATATATCGTTAAAACCGTTTCAGACTAGCTAACAGAGTGGTTAACAGTCTAATTCTCATAACAATGTAATCATTTAAAAATCAATTCAAGAAAAATATGAATCTAAGTTTATCATTTTAATAATATTTTTCATGAATTGTAATAAAAATATTAGATAAAATATTTCATATGATTTTTTTTTTGTTAAGGATTTTTATGAGATTCTTTAATATTAGTAAGGCCTACTATAGCTAGATCAGATCCATTACTCGTGAGCTTATTTATAGAAATGTAAGTAAGCTTTTGAGATAGGAATAATATAGGATTTTTATCAGATTCTTTACTATTTGTAGGGCCTACTATAGCTAAATCAGATCCATTACTGGTAAACTTACTTATAGAAATGTAAGCTTTTGAGATAGGAATAATATAGGATTTTTATGAGATTCTTTACCATTAATAGGGCCTACTATAGCTAGATCAGATCCATTACTCGTAAGTTTATTTATAGAAATGTAAATAAGCTTTTGGGATAGGAATAATATAGGATTTTTATGAGATTCTTTACCATTAGTAGGGCCTACTATAGCTAGATTAGATCCATTACTCGTAAGTTTATTTATAGAAATGTAAATAGGCTTTTGGGATAGGAATAATATAGGATTTTTATGAGATTCTTTACCATTAATAGGATCTACTATAGCTAGATCAGATCCATTACTCGTAAGCTTATTTATAGAAATGTAAATAAGCTTTTGAGATAGGAATAATATAGGATTTTTATGAGATTCTTTACCATTAGTAGGGCCTACTATTGCTAGATCAGACCCATTACTCGTAAGCTTATTTATAGAAATGCAAATAAGCTTTTGAGATAGGAATATTATAGGATTTTTATGAGATTCTTTACCATTAGTAGGGCCTACTATAGCTAGATCAGATCCATTACTCGTAAGCTTGCTTATAGAAATGGCTACTTTCGAGAAGAAAACTATCATTTATTATTTATAAATATCACGAAGAAATAAATTAAATGATTACACGTTAACTTCAACTTTTCTTTCATCGCTTTGCAATGTCTGTCTACAATAAACGTTTCATATTTTACAATAGTATATGAAATATTTGAAGCCAAACTCATAAAATATCGAACGAAATGATCTAAACAATATCAATTGTCAATGGAAAAAAGTTATACCACGAAAATGGATAGAACGAAAAAAAAACTGTATAAAGGAAAAAACATTATCTGTCAAGATTATTGCATTGGTACGATTTCGTTTAAGAATATGGCATCATTAAGAAAAATAATAAATTTTCTTATGGTAGTCACATACGAAATCTCGATAGCAGATCTTGGAAAATTTGTTGTCAAAAAATTTTTTCAGTCCTAAGAAATAATTCCATTTTTCATATGAAAAATTTAGTTAACAATTTAAAGATAAAAAATGAAATTATTATTCTTATTTTTTCATAATAAAAAATAGTAGTTTCAGAAAACTAAATTTGCATGTTTCTTTAATAAAATAACAACTAGAAGATCTATGTTTATTAGAAATTTACTTAAAATAAGAGAAATAAATACATATTGCATTGAGTGTCAGAGGAAACAAATTCTTTCATATTAAATTTATTTATTTATTCGAGATTAAAAAAAAGTAAAGAAAAATATATATATATATTCCTAGAAAATACAGTAGTGTTTACAAAAATCCTATTCTGTTAAAACTGATTTACAGTAGTGTATATATTTATTCGTACAGAATTGTTTTGTAAAAATATAAATATTTTATAGGAGATACTAATGCTATATCAACATTATATTTTAAAACAAACTTCAGTTAAAAAAAATTATTTTTCAGTATTCAAAAATCATAATTTTTTACTAAATTATTTAAAAAATAAATAATTAAAATATTAATAAGGTTTTCATATACGATAATCGATAATATTTCTTAAAAATAATGTCTTAAAGATGACGTTAATGATTCACTTTTTTAATAAAGTAAATTTCTTCTTGTAAATTATATAACTGAAAAATGCGTTTGATAAATTTTTAGAGAATTATTAAACTTAAAAAAAATAATAATAATAATGATAATTTGTGCAAAATAAACTTGAACCGAGTCATATAAAACCAAACGAAATGAAACCGAGTTAGGTGAAATCGATTAATCGATCAGATAGTTATTTGCGTTATTCGATTTTACACCTATTTGAAAATTTAAGCGATCAAATTAAATCGAATTATTAATCTAATTTCGATCATTTGCAACGGATCCTCTAGTTAATCTCAATAATGTAAAATACGGACTTCATGTAAATTACTGACATTTACGCCAGAAATGATACCTTATCTTCTGTGAATATTCTGTTTAATATACATCTCAAATCAATCATTTTCAACAGGTTTGATTATTTATGGGATCTGAATAACATATATGAATTATATTCAATTTGTATAATATTAAGACAAGATATCGTACTGACAGGTAATCAAATGGATAAATCTTGTAGTTCGGAATGAGAATATTCAAAAATATGAAAGGCAGAGACTCTATTATATCTGATAATTTTACCATTTTATAAAAATAATTTTTAATATGATTGTCATAGAAGTAATCTTACAATCGGTGATAATAGAAGACCGACAATTGAAAGGGTTGAAAAATACAAGTACTTAACAAGTAATCACAGCATAAGAAGACCAGATGAGAGAAATTCAACATAGGATACAGCTGGAATGTCGTTTCTGCAGCTGATACAGTAACTTCCTAAGTGACAATAGGATACCGATATGCTTCAAAAGGAAATTCTTCAACATGTGTGTTGTTAATGGCGTATGCCTGCGAAACATGGATCCTTACAAAGAAAGTGGAACAGAAACTAGCAACAACTCAAAGAAGCATGGAAAGATACATGTTAGGATTCAACAGGAGGGGCCTTAGGGCCAACATATGGATAAAAGAACAAACCAAAGTAGAAGACACACTGGTAACAGTTAGAAGCAGTAAGTGGTGTTGGGCAGACCACATAGCAAGATACATCGATAACCTATGGATAAAGAGAATTACAGTGTGGCAACTAAGGCAAGGGAAAGATATCCTGGTAGATAATACAAACGATGGAGAGATGATATAAGAAAAGTAATTGGTTCCCAGTGGATGCAGACTGCACAATATAGGTACATCTGGAAACAAAAGAAGGAGGCATATACATCCAGCAATGGATTAAATCAGAAACGATGACGATGAGTATGGTTATAATAAAACAATAGCGCTCTGGAAAGATATGGTTATGTAACTGTAGATATAGATTATATATTTAAGCTATTTTCTTCTGAATAAGCTAAATGCTGTAGCATTTCTGTCTGAAAGAGAGCAGGTTTAAGAAATTACACCTTCTTAAACAATATTCTTTCTTTTCGTTCTTGTTACTTTTGTGTTTAGAGTCTTTTTTCTATCATTAGTTGGCTTTTGTACTTAGAATCGAATCTTACCTTAATTCACAATATTGCTTAAGTAAAAAATCTATTGGAACATCGAATAAAGTAGTTTTTATTTCGATTATTATATAACTTATATATATATATATTTTTTTTATTTACAGTCAGATCAAAACAAAATTTACAATGCCTGAAAGGAAACTAGACATTGTATAAATCTTGAAGCTATTATATTTCAGTTGAACCATTAAAGATTTCACTTTGTAAGAAACTTTTATCGATAAGTTATCCATTGTGACATGTAACAGTCATAATTATCTCAGAGAACATACACACATCATTGAATTCCAATTTGAAGTAACTTACCTGATACTGCATATTGTGAATGACAGATACCGAGGACTAATGATTCAAAAAGTTTCAAAAATTGAAATCTTAAAACAACAAAAACGATTAAATTCGTACTATATAGTTTTCTTAATTTATCTTAGATCTAAGTATTAATGTTTTTCTTCGTAGATTGATTCGCTTCTTAGATTAATCATTACGAAATTTTAAATAATTTTCCATGCACTACAAGTTATGAATCTCGTTAATTAGATTAATATTTTCCATAAATTTTATTTATTCGATACTATTCTAAAAAAAATTAATTCGTTATTCATGCAAAGCACAGAACAATTTAATCTTTTATCTCATTATTAAATAGTAAAGAACATAATTTAATAGCTATAATAAAAGTTTTGAATAAATTATTAGATGGTTATGTATATTATATTATCCACTCGGGATAGCAATTCGAAAAATTTGCTTCTCTGGTTTGGAGATTTTTATCTCGAAAAATTGTGATGTTATCTTTAATCCAGTAAGACTTTAGGATATTGATAGCAAAGAATTTTTTTTTTTATTTTAATCGATAGAAACTTTGTTTCTGCAAGATCATAATTTTAAATTTGATCGGAATAATTTCCAGTCTGATTTGATTTGAAAAAAATATCAATAAACTAAATTCAATTTCTTTATATATAAAACTAAGCAAAGTATCTTACTTGTTAGTCATCCGGATAAAATAAGCTTATTTGTAACACTGATTAAGATCTATTCTGTTTCTTTGATCTTGATTGAAATAATTTATTATACTATATATGATTTTTAGAGACTTATAGATAATGTTGTTTCTAATGTTATGTTATGTCTAATGTTTTCTAATGTTAGATAATAATGATTTCTAATGTTATGTTATATTTATGTCTAATGTTTTCTAATGTTAGATAATAATGGTTTCTAATGCTATGTTATATTATATCTAATGTTTTCTAATGTTATGCTATGTTATGTCTAATGTTTTCTAATGTTATGTTATGTCTAATGCTCTCTAATGTTAAATAATAATGTTTTCTAATAATGTTAAATAATAATGTTTTTCTATATTATGTCTAATGTTTTCTAATGTTAGATAATAATGGTTTCTAATGCTATGTTATATTATGTCTAATGTTATGCTATGTTATGTCTAATGTTTTCTAATGCTATGTTATATTATGTCTAATGTTATGCTATGTTATGTCTAATGCTCTCTAATGTTAAATAATAATGTTTTCTAATGTTCTGCTATATTATGTCTAATGTTTTCTAATGTTATATTTATTATACAATATATGATTTTCAGTGACTTATAGATAATAATTTTTTTTAATAATGTTATAATGTGTTAACAATGCTAATGTTTTATGTTTATGTGATAATAATGTATTCTATATAACATTAAATTTAATATTTAATGTTATATGATATTTAATGATTTTTTTGATATTTATTTTTATTTTTAGAACAAAAATTAAAAAAAAATATCAAAAAAAATCATTAAATATCATATATAACATTAAATATTAGAATGGGTGTAAAAGATGGTAATGTATTATAATAATATTTCTTTAAAAATTAAAGAAATATTATTATAATGCATAACCATCTTCTACAACACCTTGTTACTAATATATAGTTCATTGTCGTCATTTCTCATTATTGAGTTATAGAGCATTGCTTTATCACTAAGGATTGTTATGTTATAATCCAAAAATTGCAGTCGACACCTGTTAAGTTATGCTGATATCAGTTTACTGTATCTTAAGAGATATATAATATCAAGAACCATCAGGAATCATTATGAATTTTTTTTTTCAGATGTTAAACTTGTAATAGCAAATAAACATAAAAAAAGGTTTAAAATATATAAAGTCATAACTGCAGCTTATAAATATCAACATAACATACTATTTACAAGTTCTCAAATGCAAATTCTTCAATGAAAATTATATAAAACTGTACTAACTAGACATATAGGGGAGAGTTGCCTATTGCGTACTGGTCACCTAAATCGTACCTGATAGCTAATTCGTTATATACCGACTGTATGTAACGAATTAGCTATCAGGTACGATTTAGGAAACTCTCCCCTATATTTTCTTTAGTTTGTTAGTAAATAAATATAAGAGGATTCTTTCTCCTATATCTTTATTAATAATACTTGCTATAAAATATATAAGTTCATTTTTATGTAAAGAATACTTAAAATTTTTGAAAGATATTTAAATTATAATTAAAATTGTTCAACAATTTTGTACACATAATTGTAATTTCTGGCTGTTATAACTTAATTTCTTCCAATTAAAAGAAAATATTATTAGTTATGATACATAGACTGTCAGTTGGGTGTGACCGTAGTGAAAATATAGTAGTTTGACTTTCCACATGGCGAATCTTGGATCGAATCCCCAGATACCATGTCTCGGTTTGGCCCATCGATCTCCATTCCTTCGTGTTTGCCTGACGATCCTTTCACAGATCTAATGTTATTTCACAGATAAATGCGGAATTATCTGCCAAAACGCCACTTTTTGGGCAATTTTGTTTGTCGAACGATCAATTAATCGTACTAAACTAGGAAATTATTATCCCTTTGATGCCATTTTGTTCCGAAAAATTTTCTTCAGTTTATGTTTAACGAAACACTTCAATTATGGCTGATGGAAAGAAAATTATCTTTCAATCCCAAGAGACATAAAAAAAAGAATAAAAATACGATACAAGTTATTTATCTGTTTTCAAAGAGTAGGTCAAAAACATTCGTCAAACTCTGAAATATAACTTACCCTTAGGAACTAACTTATGTACTTAATAAAGAAAAGTAGAAAGTCCAATTTCGAAATAAATCTCGAGAGGATTTTAAGTCAACGAAAGACGTAAATAATTTGGAGTGAGTGTGTAAATTGTTATTTGAGTTTTATCAAATGATAGAAGTTCAAAATAATGGCATAGCTTGTTATTGTTTGAAAACTTATTTTCGAGTGTCAAAAGTTAATAAACTTATGTTCGCGAAGTAAAACTAGCTAGACAATCTATATCTGCCAAGATGTGAAAGACACCTATCAAAATCAGACATTAAACTAATGCTCACAAAAATATTTTATGCAATGCTGTCGAATGAAACTCATTCAATAATTTAAATTTTCACACTATGTTTACAGTTTTTTACTTGCTTAAATTTTTTGTGACGAGATGCACTTATCCTTTGTTTTACTAAAGAGTTGTTATGTGCGAAAATCATTTTAATAAATTAAAATTGAATTTTTCATTACTTTAAAATGGAAAAATTTAATATATATTGCTTTTGCTTACAGATTGCTCTATGCAAAATGTCAAAGTTGAACTATCAGTCCTGGGCTGATATATATACACTACTGTTTTCATTTCACACTTTTCAAACATCATGTATAGTTAGGTTATAATCTACGTCTTAGTACAAGAACTCTTATATCAAATATTTAATATTAAATTTTTAAAAAATTAAAAACTTAATTTGCTATTCTGAAAGAAATTTTTCAATAACTTGATAGAAGATAACCAACTGTAGCAGAGGCACTAAACTTTGTATTAATTTTCTTTATCGTGATGTATTTCTCCACTCAAAACGAGCAACGAATGTCAAGGAAAATATATTTTACGATATAATAAATCGTAATTATATTTATATTAACTTTCAAGAATATAAAATAACATTTCGAAAGAACCTTTGTTTTTTATTGATTGCATATATATTTGTTTCTGGATATGAATTAGAAAACTTCCTAATTTGGAAGAAGAAAATTATGGAATTTTCGCAAAGTATTATTTATTAACGAATTAATTTTGCTAATGATTTATCTATAACATTAACTCAAGAAGTTTCAGGAAGAAATAAATATTTCATTAAAATCATCTTCAATAAGCATAACTTTTATGGTGAATGTCATAAAAATGTATTAAATAGTTTGATAATCTTATCAATATGTACTAATATAGTTATGTAGTTACAGTATTCTTATTATTAAATATTAGCTCGCATACCCAATGTTACTTGATTAATATTTAAATAAAATTAATTTATGTAAATAATAACTTAAGTATATTATGTTTTAAAAGTTGATAAGCTACATATCATCTAAATTTTTATTTTAATGTATATTATTGAAAATAGATGTGCTAAATGTTAGTACTGCAGGAATAACACTTAGCTCCATCTGTTGTTAATAATACAAGAAAAATTTGTGATAAAAAACAAATGAAATTAGCATCGAAATGCGATTAGTGGCAGAGCATTACTACTAAATTTTATATAAATCCAATAGTTAATTCGAAAGCTATTAGTAGGGAACACAGATAGACATAATGGTGATCTTATAAGGCTTCTTTTCCTTTGGAAAGTAGGCTAAAAATTAATGTATATCTGCAGTTCATAAGTCCTTCACAAAATAGGATGAAACGTTGAGAATTCAGCAGCATATCCGGCGTGGTTATGAACATTGCAATGCCAAATATAGTCAGAATCAATCCATTAATTGGGAGATTTCAGAGTCGCAAAAAAGAGTGCTTAATTGTTGAGTTTTCTGATCCTATTTGGATCCTTTGTTGGGTGTTGTTGAGTAAGAATGGGGACTTTAAACAGTGTGATCATTCAGTAATTAATCGTGATTTCTTAAATTACTGTTTTTAGTGTGTAAGACGGAGCTACTTATACACGAAAAACAATAACTTTCTCAAAAGAATCATTAAAAAGATTTTCCGATGCAAGAAAATGTAATCCGCATAAATCAAAATCTCTAAAGAAAAAGATGAAAAAGAAAGAAAATGTAATCATAGAAAATTATATCTTAGTTCTCTGAAAGAGCCACACATTCATATAACATGTAATAGAGAGATATTACATGAAATGGAGTTTCATTTTCCTTGATATCTTCTGCAATTGAAACTAATAACAATCCCAATTAAGTATACTTGTTAGATGTTTCAGTTGTTCGGTTGTTGGATCTTTTCTGTTGTCAACTTAATTAGGAGAAAGTTTAAGGTTAGAAAGCTTGAAGTGAAAATACCATTAAATTCCGGAATAATAATTCTGCGATGACACATGACACCAAAAATGACGCAACGAAATATGAATCTTTGATGTCTTGTTCACGTTATCACCTGATATATAACACCATTAGATTATGATGCTATTGTAACGACATTACGACTTAACAATGAATGAGGCATCGAATGTTTATGTTCGTTGTTACCTCACTATGACATAACAATGAATATAATTGTACCAAATTTATAATTCGCAAAAAACAATGTTTTATAACAATGAATCTATGCCTTTGCTATATTAAAATCCATTATTGTCTACTAAATATAATTCATTGTTTTATGGATAGATTCTAATATAATTGTAGCTATGTAACTAAGTTAAAAATAATGATAATAATAAATGAATACCCGATTATTCATTTATCATCGAAAGAAATCGTAAAAAAATTCTTCGAAAATGAATTTAGTATCATAAAATTTTATGCTTAGCAAACAATAGTTCTTAATTTTATTATCCAAAACATAAAATTTATTGTTTTTATTATTACGAAGATATTTTTTGGCCATAAAAATTATGACACTTTCATTCAAAAACGAATAACAATATAGGGCTACATTTTTTCCATCATCTAATTAAAATTTAGTTTTTTTTTCTTACAAAATAATAAATTTTCGTTGAATTTTTAATAAAATAATTCAAATTATTCATTTGTTTTGGCATATTAATTTCTATCTAATATTTACTCTTTTAATTAATAATAAAATTTGTGAATATATATATATAGTAGCCCATGTTAAATTTTAATAGCATTTTGTTTATGAGGAGAATCAAATTGGATTCTTTTTTAATCATATTTATTTATTTGACAATTATTTATTTATATATCAGAGAAAGCAAACCGTGTCCATCCCTACTTTTGATAATTAAGTAAATAAATATAAAAAATATAGTAGATACCATTCATAAACACACACAAAACAAGTTACAATAAAGAATTTAAATCATTAAAACATGAAAGAGCGCAAACATAGAAAATTTTCGATTTAAGAAAGTCAATGCTAAGATTGAATAATTGCATAAATGGCAAAAATTTTCATGAAAAACCCTAACTTTTTAATGTTTGAATATTAGTTCGGATAATTACGTAAATAACAAAAAATTTCATGAAAATCTTAAAATTTGTCGGAGAAATCTAACTTTTTAATGTTTGAATATTATCTATAGATCGGATAATTGCATAAATAATAAAAATTCTCATGGAAATCTTTTAGTTAGTCTGAGAAATTTAACTTTTTAATGTTTGAATACTATCTATAGATCGGATAATTGCATAAATAATAAAAATTCTCATGGAAATCTTCTAATTTATCTGAGAAATCTAACTTTTTAATGTTTGAATATTAGATATCAAAAAAATATATATCCAAATATGATAGTAATTGATTTCTTATCTCTTAAAAATTCAATTCTTATGTCATTAGTTTAATTTTACTAATTATTTGATTTTTAATTACAACAATTTCAAAATTGGATTCAACTATTTACGATCATTAAGATAATTAAAAAAAAAAATAATAATAATTTTTCTGAAAAAAATTTTTTTTGCTTAATTTTGAAACAGTTTGGTCGCAGATTCTTTTTATTCATATTATTTATGTTTGTTTTCATTTCATTTGATTCTATTTTTTTAAATTAACCTTTGTTTTTCCGCTTATCTCATTGAGATATGGCGTAATATAAAATGACAGAAAAATTCATTAGTTCTATTAATTTTAAATACCGTATGCTAGTAAGTAGTAGTTACTTCAAACATTAAATCTTATATTTTAACTGGTACTTGAAGTTTATTAACAGAATTTTTTATATATTCTAATATATATAATGTTTACACTCTGTATATTATATATTATTATTAGAAATATTTTTATAAATTGTATAGGTATCTTTGTATATTCTACATACATTTTGTATGTGTAGAATATACAAACATAGAATATATATTTTGAATATTTTACATGTTATATAATATAATATGTAAAACTGCTCTTTAACATTGTATATTCCAATATACAAAGTGTTAAAGAGCAGTTTTACGTTTAAAATTGTTATCGTCTATCACATCAAAAAAAATGCATTTTAATTCAACGTAAATGATTAAATTAATGCATTTTTCTTACAGATCACATTTAATCGTGATTAAATCGTCTAAATGTTAAGTGTTTGACATATTTATGCTCTCATATACAAGGTATTTAAAATAAACATGCGATCTTTATTTCGTTTAATATTTACTTCCACGCGATTTTCCGAATAACCATTTATACAGTAGAACCCCGTTTATACGTTTCTCACTTCTACGTTTTTCGCATTTGTACGTTGTGTTTTGTGCACTCTTTCGATTTTGCATGTAAAATCATCACACTCGCACTTTTTCCATGCATAGGTTTTCGCATTTGTACGCTATTATTTTTATTCTCCCAGAGTCGTTTCGTCGCACTTATACATAAAATCTAAAAAATCTTGGCCAAACTTTTTCGACAAAGGAACAATTTGTTATGCTATACACTATATTATCTTACCAAATAGAAAGTAAAATGAATACAAATATAAAACCAAAACTTATCCCACAAGTCTTTCTACCGACGTTATGTTACCCTAGAAGTAACACAACGTTACATAAGATCAAAAAACATTAGTGATGACAAGATGTGTACAGTAGTTGCGTATGAAGG
>WUQG02256960.1:0-20268 GCA_011317285.2 Androctonus mauritanicus | reverse complement strand
AAGTGTCTTATATCATTTTAATCGCCTGAATGTCATCTACATCATAGTGTAGTTTTTTGAAGGAGATAATTTACACCGTATTTTTTTTTACTTTTTTTTTATATAATAATTTTTATTTTCCTCTTATTGACAAACAACTAAAGTGAGGAAAAGAATATTAATGACAAATAAGCAGTAATAATATTTCTTAGAACTTATTTTAGACTTAACAGTACTTACTTACTTTAGAAATTTCTTCGGCAATTCTTTGTGCTTCTTCTGCAGCTTCTTTTGATTCTAATGCTGCTATTGTTGCATCACTCAGTGCATTTTCTGCAGCTTTGGTTTTAACTTCTGCATCATCAATTAATTTTTCTATTTCGGGTATTTTCTGTAAAGCTTCATAAGCATTATCTTTGCTTGTCTGCACAGATTGATCAAATCCTAAATTAAATTAAAACAGAGTTAACTACAATTAGCAGAATGGAAGGGTTTATCGTCAGTTAAAAACAAGAGTTTGTTCAAAATATATGAAAATGAAAAATACTTCATCAAACAAACTATACACTATAATCTTCAAATCAAAGTTACAACACTCAAGTTCTTTCTAAGCAGAAATAATATTTATAAATATTATACAGACACAAAATGCTTTTGGCCTTTTAAAATAAATTTCATGAAATATCATAAGGATAATATTAAAAAGGCAAGGATAACAATAGCACTAATATATAAGGTATACAAAGCTAATATAAAAATAGAATAGTATGATACAAGAGTTGTGAAAAAGACTAAAGACTTGATTGGAGATATTAGAGGTCGGTGTTACTAGATATAGATAGAATCCAGAAAAAGAATGCATCATGTAAATAAATAATAATAAAGCTGACTTACCACAATTTCGGATATAGTGATTAAACATAAAAAAAGAAATGAAATGAAATTAACAGCAGTTCACTGAATTACAAATTGTCTGTGAAATAACCTGTTTTTTGAATCATCTGATAGATTAAATTGAATAGTTGATAACAAATTAATGAATATAGGTCATGGATAAAAATTAGTTAGATTATATAGACATTTCATATATCCTATATGTATAATTAGACAGTATGCAATATTATGAATGCATATAATGCATATATAGAAAAATATGGTATTAAAAGTAGTATAGAAAGTTAATATTAATAAAATATAACAAAACAGCACAATTAGCAAGTACTAGACATCAGACCTTTATTTCGTATAACGTTTTCAGACCTTGGACAGTCCCTCATCAGTACACAGGTACACCAGGTTTCAGGTACATTAACCAAACAATTATCAATTATCAACAGAGTTCTGATAACAGAATTCTGTTGATAATTGTTTAGTTAATGTACCTAAAACCTGGTGTACCTGTGTACTGATGAGGGACTGTCCAAGGTCCGAAAACGTTATATGAAATAAAGGTCTGATGTCTAGTACTTGCTAATTGTGCTGTTTTGTTATGTTTTACACTTTAAATTTAATACTTTTTTCAGGGCTCTTTTCAATTTATACTTTCTCTAAAAAGAAAAACAAAAAAACTAGTTCAACTATGATCAGCAGTTCATATTTGCTATTTTATATAAAATAAACTGAAATCAGTAATAATAAATTCAGTGCATATTGATTAGACCTTAAAATGCTTTTTTTATTATGAGTAGCTAGTTATTTGGTTTTTATTGTGGTATATAAACAGGATGTATACAAAATGCTTTTAAAAGGTCTGACCAGATTTAAATTACAGATGCTACTCATCCAAACAAAGCAAAAAGTCCATATAAACATAGGTCTGAAAATGTTTATTTTTAAAGATAACACAGGTTGTAAAAGCATACAATTTAATAAGCTTATTAATTTCATAATGGCTGTAATAAATTGTAGCTTACACTCAACTGTAATAAAAAATATTGTACATTAATTACAACACTATATAAGCTATTAAGACAGTTTATAAAGGGCTAGAAATAACCCCCGATTTTGCTTTATTTTGCAGAGTTACCTATACAACTTTTACATCTTGTACTATCTCAAAAATTAAACATTTCTGGATCCATGTTTATATGGACTTTTTCTTTATTTTGATGAGTAACATCTGTGATTTAAATTTGGCCAGGCCTTTTAGAAATGCCCTTCATTTTATATCATTAACTTATACACTCCAGGAATTCCCTAGTTATGCAAATAATTGGAACTGAATTTTTTTACATGATTCAAATTTTGTGTCTGAAAAAGTTTTTGATTCAGATATTTTTTAACAAACTATCTGAATTAAAAACTCTTGGATTATTCTGATTCTATCTACACGATGCTATGACACCATATTGTTTTGACTGAAAAATAGATAACTCTATTTTAGTCATGAAATTATATTGTTCTAGTAATGTGATAGTTAAGATCAACAAACAATATAGAAAAAAAAATCAAATAAATCAAGTAATAT
Organism: Androctonus mauritanicus; assembly: GCA_011317285.2. NCBI lineage: Eukaryota > Metazoa > Arthropoda > Arachnida > Scorpiones > Buthidae > Androctonus > Androctonus mauritanicus. The sequence continues at coordinate 17,822 of WUQG02256960.1, read as the reverse complement.
AAAATTTTAAATATTGTAAATTAGCATGTTCAAGTTGTAATCTATAAATTCAGATTTTTATGCTCTATATATAAAAAAAATAAAAGTTATAGAAAATATTTTATATAAAGTCAAATTTATGTAAATTGGGAGATGCTCTACAATAGTAAAATATATTTAATTATTATGTCTGTTATATAAATAAACAAAAAATTTTTCAGGTTTTAATTGGAAGGAGCAATAATGTAACTATTCAGATTATATCAACTCTGGTTTCTCGAATCCATGCAAAGCTAAAATTTGAAGAAAATCAATGGAAAATAGAAGATTTAAAGGTAAATACAGTAAATTATAAATTAATAATATAATTTAAAGAAAAAAATTTAATGAAATTGGCAGATAGAACATTCATGATTTATCAGGATTGCTGTGTGAGTGAGTGAATATCTGTCCTTTTTTTAATGTCTCTTCTAATTATGTTGGAATCACTTGTCCTTTTCTTTTCTTTGGATAAAATATAATTTTCTAGTATATACAATATTAAACAAGTTTTACTAAACTTCAAACATTTTTGTGATGAATTCAGTTCTTTGCATTATAAACAAGATTATTCAAAATTGTTTTGAATTCATTAAAATTCAAACTGAATATGTATAGTGTGGATTCCTGGTCATTGTTCTTTTCACAATCTTCATACACAGAATTCATTATGTAATAGTGGAGAATATGTAAAGTTGAGTGCAGTGAATTTTGAATAATAATAAATGTGATTATTACCCTAAAATAATCAAACGCTACTGAAATAACTTTAGCATTACAAATTAATAAAAAAATAAACTGAAATTAATGATTAAACAAATTTTAGCCTATGTGGCTTCATTTATTGTGATTGATAGTTAAATTATAAATTTTAATAGTTATTTAAAAATAAAATTTATTCTTATCAAAAATAAACTAGAGATCCTGATAACATCCTAACTTCTTATCAGCTAGACCACCAGTACACTAATAAAGTTATTTCTTCAAATAGCTTATATATCTGAAATATAGTCTAAAATATTCAAATTAAATTCAATTTAAAATTTTCAGAAGTGACTGATTGGTTCTTAATGCAGTAAAAATTAAAATATTTATCACTTTTGTGTATAAATCCATTATTAAAATTATATTTTATATACAAGTATACCTTGTTATTGTGATGGTTACATTTTAGATTACTGCTATAAAATGAATCACAGCCTTTTTTGATTTGCTAATGCATATAAAAACCTAAACATATTAACACTATTATTAAATGCACAATAACACTAAGCTTAAAAACTTTGCCAGATGGCTGCATTTTAAAGCACTTTGGTGGATCCAGGTTTGATTCTGGCTCTCACATCTTCAATTTTTCTGGATGGTTCCAGGCCTGATCCATCCATGTATTAATTTATGTTTTATATATCTATCCTAAGTATTATTTTGCAGATAATTTTCATTTTTAGAGAAAGAATAAAAACATGGAATATAATTGAGAAGTAACATATTAGCAAAATGTTATAAAGCATGATATACTTATATATAAAATAATCTAAAAAATTGTCATCCTATAATAATTATTTTTAATAACTATGAATTCATAATTTAGATATAATTATTGGAAATTTGATATTTTAAAATTTTAGTTATTCTAAATTATAAAATTTGTATATTCTAGAGTATAAATGGAATATATATAAATAAAAATAAAATGAAATCAGGAACAACAGAAATTTTAAATATTGGTGATGTTATTAGTCTTGGGCCACCAGACATATCTGAATTTAAGTTTCGTTTTTCTCAGCTTATAAACTTAAATGAATCTTCAGATTATGAAAGACCTTGTAAGAAAAGGATTAAAGAAAATTTTCAGGTAATATATAATTTTATTTTGGCAAAATAAAAATAAAAATTTTCTATAATATTGATATAAGCTATATGTCTTTCTGTTGATTTCTGAATTTAATTAATATTCAAAACTCTCATAAAAAATAGATATTTATTTCTAAAAAAAATACTTTCAATGTATGTAGCCATTTTTAGTTCCTAAAATATCATATATACCAGTGGTGTTCAACCTTTTTTATTATGTGAGCTACTTTTCTATATATACTAAGCTATTTGGCGATCTACATTCTTATCTAGATCATGTTCACCCAACCTGTTATCTGATTACACACAGCTATGCAATTAAATGTGCTCACTCAGTTCGGAGGATTCATTCTCCCAGCCCTAAAAACTTTATTTTTGTATTTAAAAATTTATTTATCACTTTTAATTATTTTAATACAACAAATAAAACAAATATATTAGAATAAAATATTTCTCTCTCTATTTTGGAAAACCAAAGTTAGAAAAAAACAACAGATTGATTATAAACTCATAAGTTACAGGAAATGCTAGTTGGATGGGGGAAAAAAGTTAATGTGAAATTTAGCATTGTTTGAAGCTCGCAATATTTTCATAGTCAGGTTGATATGAAGAAGTGGCCAGTGGCAGAAAATCATCCAAATGATCATTTGTAATTTTTCATAATTTTTTGATATTCATATTTGACAAAGCGAATTCTGACAAGTATGTCAATCCAAAACACGATAGACTATTTTGCACAATATCAATTAATATTGGAAACTTAATGTGTATACTTCCAAATGTTAAGAAAATTATTTATTTGACAATTTCAATGAAAAATAAATAAATAATAGCAATACAGTTAAAGAGAATTAAAAAATAATACAAAATAATGATAAATAAATTTTTATGTTTCAATTTTAATTAAATTTGTAAATAAGGAGGAATACACGAGATCAACCAAAAATTGCTCTACAATCAGCCGGTTGATTGTGACTGACAGGTTGAACACCACTGATATATATATAAACTATATTCATAAATCAAATATAACAGTTAATGCACTGTAAAATAGTTACTACCAAACTTTTTAACCTGTTGAAGTCTGTAAGATATTTCATAATAAATCTAATAAATATGCAAAAAATTCATATTGTAAAATTTCACTTGAAATTTTTACAATTCATTTTTTTATTCTCATTCTAAGGATATGAAAATTTTTTGAATTTTATTTCTTTCACAACTTTTCATTATATGGGATTGAAGAAAACATGATTTTTTTTATATGAAATCTTAGTCATCCAACAAAATATTTGTTATTTTTGGATAGTGGCAAGCCTTAAGAATAAAATAAGCTATGAATGAAGAAAATCTGATCATATTTTAAAAATTTACTGGAAAAAAACAAAATATTATGCAAATTTTCATTAATTAAATTGTCTTATAATTAATTGAAAAATAACATATATTTATTGATATGTTTTTCTTTCATTTCAATAATTTTTATTTAATGTTTTTTTATAAATTTTCACATTTATATCCAAAAACTCGACATATATGAAAATTGTCCACTCTCATACATAAAGAGCTGTAATATTTTCTGTTTTATTTTAAACACTTGAATGCCACAGCTGTTTTTATAACTAAGCCTGATTTAATATGCAAAAAAAAATTAAAATTGTGAAATCTCTCTTAATTTTCATTGAAATCTTTTTGAAATTCAGTATTTATTGCAGATGTTGTTCTCTTTCTAACAGTATAAGTGTGTTTTTTTAAGTTTATTTCTTTTGTACCTTTTTTGTCACATTTATGAGATCAGTGAGAAAACAATTTTTTTATGGAATTTTAGGTATTCAATGAAATAATCAATATTTTTAGATAGCAACAAGTGTTCTGAACAAAATGAGCCATAAATGAAGAAATTGGGCTAAAAATTTCAGAAATTATTGATGATAAACCAAAAATTACATAACATTTTTATCGATTGAAGTTATCATATAATTATTAAAAAAAAATTACATAAATTCATTGAAATATTGTCATTTTTAATATTATTTCATATTTATTAATTTGTTCTTACTTCATTTACACAACTTTTAGCAATAGTTTTTCTAATTTTTTTTATTTATACAAAAAAATCCTAACATATACAAAAATAACCTTATCTTCTACATAAACAGCTGTAGTATATTCTCTGTTCCTCTAACTGGACTGTCACTGGTGTATTGTAACTCTGAAATAAATGCAATTACCCACATCCAAAGTAGGCTTGGCTACAATAAAAATGCCATGCCCCTTTAAATGGCCTGAGAGTGTTTGTTTCATTTTTTGTGATTCTCTCTTAAATTTCAGTGAAATTAAAACCAAAAATGAACAGTTACAATATATTTTAGTTTATTTTAACAAAATTACTCATTATTTTCTTATTATCTACAATATTTTTTTATTTTCAGAATTTTATAACTTATTTGAAGAAAAATTTGATTTTTCCAAAAATTTCCAAATATCAGTTATCAAATCACTTAATCAGAATAAGTTGGGTTAGAGTATAAAATTGACAGGATGGGATAAAATTTCCAAATTCCATCAAGCCATTCAAATATAAACAATGTTTGTTTACAGGTAATTTTAAAAAAATATTTTGGATACTGAAAAAAATTTAGGATCCACCATCAAAGGGATATATTTTCACTGATTGCACATAAAAAAACCAATTTGCAAAAATTGAGTTAATAAAATCAGGATTGAAATTTTTTTGTTGTTCTTATCATTTTTTGTTCCACCATCTTGATGTATATACAGCTAGTTCTCGACTTGCGACCACGATCGGTTCCGACAGACCGGTCGTAACACGAATTGGGCGTAAGTCAAGTAGGCTATATGTACACTGTACAGTAATGTGAATTTATAACATAAATTCACGTTATCGACTTCATATTCGACTTTACGATTGTGGTCGTAAAGTCAAATGGTCGTAAGTCGAGAACTACCTGTACACAGCACAGTCACTCAACAGATTAATTGATCTGCAGATACTACATCCAATATCACATGTAGTGCAGTAAAGTAGGCTTGACTGTAATTTCAAAAGTGCCATCCCCTTTAAATAGCCTGAGAGTGCTTATGTTGGATTTTCTGGCATTTTACTTATTAAAAATAAAGCAATAAATGAGTAACAATATTGTTTATTTTAACAGAATTAGTCAATGTTTTTGTATTATTGACAATATTTTTTCAGTTTTATGAATTTTAAAGCTCATTATTCAAAAATTTCACTTTTTATTTAAAATTTCAAAAATAAAATTATTTCATTCCAAAATCAAAGTAAAATTAATAAAATATAATAGAATAGAATGTAAAATCTATTAGAGTCAATGAAAAATAATCCAAATTCTATTAATACAATCCATTCAAATTCTCTATCTTAAGAAAATAATTTAAAAAAAAAATTTGGCATTTGAAAATTTAGAAACCATCATTGGAAGTACATTTTTTCAACTTATAAATGCAAAAAGACCAATCCATAATAGATGCACTGAATGAATCGGGTTTAAAATTTAAAAAAAAAATTTATTATTTTTTTGTTCTGCTTCCATAATGCTCTATATGTCAATTGATCTCAACAAGTTAATCATGCTCCCCTTTATCAGTAAAACATAATAGTGCACACTTTATATAGCAGATATTTATTATGAAAAGCAAAAAATATGCATTCCTGAAAATTTCTTATATATTCTTAGGGGTATGTACACTATATTTTTGATACCACCATTGTAAAATACAGCTTTAGTCATTGTTTTGGAAATTAATAACCATAAGTATAGTAATATAAACTGAAATTTTTTTTTATTTTAAAAAATCAAAATTTACTTCAGAAACAATAGGAAAACTAAATAAAATTTTAATGCTATTCTTCATAACCATCTAATATACAATGACACATTCCATTTATTTAATTTCAGATTGAATTTAATCTATAATTCTAATTGTAATTGTATTTTATCTGAATTTATTTTATTTTCATAATTTGTCTTACATATTTGGATTAATTAAACAAATATTATTCTTGGTTAAAAAATAAACTTATTTTTTAGAGCCTATTAGTCTACTGTCAAATAATTATTCTATTTTTATTTCTTAGGATAATTTATCTCATGGTTTATCTGAAGATCATAATCATAATAATATAGCTGATGTGAGAAGTTCCAATGTTTCAGATTATGAAAATAGTAATATCAAAAATGAAATATCACCAGAATGTGAAGGAAAAAGTGAAAAATTGTCAGAATCTGAAACAAAAAATGAAAATACAAAAGCTGATAATGGACTTAATTTAAAAGAAGTTGCAGGAATTGAAACAGCTGATATAATATCCAATAATAGCCCTTTAAATAAATTAGAGTATAGTTCTAATACAAAATCAGATCAAAATGATTCACAAAATCTTAAACTAACTATTGACAACTTAAAAGCAATACTAGAAGAAAAAGAAAGAATACAAGAAGAACTTCAAAAAAAGCTCTTATTAGCTGAAGCACAGCTTACAGAAAATAACAAAGAAAATATAGTAAGTTATTTTAAATTTAATTTTTATTATTTTTTATGTTGTTCATATATATATATATATACTGTATATAGATCTCTTCAATCAAAGTCTTAATCATAATTTTAAATTTATATAATTTTCAATCTCATGTCAATAATGTGTTAATTACTAAATGCAAATAATGAGTGGCAGCACAAATTTATTTGCAGTTCGTATAGTGATATTAAACTATCATTCCCAATTTTTTGTCTTTACTTTTGAGTTTTAATCTCTTGAGTGCTGACAATGTTTTGAAATTAAGCTTAATTAATATGCAAGAAAAAGTATGAAAATTAAAATTGTGAAATCTCACATAATTTTCATTGAAATATTTTGAAATTTCAGTATTTAGGGTATTTTTTATTCTATTTTTAACAGTGTATTTTTTTTTTTTTTTTTTTCACAACTTTTAATTATATATACAAAATCAATGAATACATCATTTTTTTATATGAAATTTTAGCCATCTAACAAAATAATTGATATTTTTAAATAGCGACAAATCCTCTGAGCAAAATAAGCCATGAATGAAAAATTCAGCTGAAATTTTCAAAAATTATTTATAAAAAAAATCACAAGTTATGTAACTTCTGTTAAATGAAGCTACGTTATATAATTATAAAAAATTACATGAATTCATTGAAATATTGTCATTGTTGTTGTTATTTCATATTTATTAACTTGTTCTTACTTCATTCACATGATTTTTATAAATACTTTTTATAAATTTTTTTTATTTATATGAAAAAATTGTAACACACACAAAAATGGTGTCATTTCATACACAATCAGCTATAATAAATCTTCTGCTCCTCTAATTGGAACACAAGTGGTTTATTATTGCTCAGCACTCAATGCTGCTTATTCATGTCCAAAATAGACTTGGCTGCATTTTTCTGGGAAGTGAGGGGCTGTTTAAAACAATAAAAGTGCTATTCCCCATTAAATGGCCTGAGGGTGTTTGTTTCATTTTTCACAATTTTCTCCTAAATTTCAGTGAAATTAAAACAAAAAAGGAATGATTAAAATATATATTAGTTTATTTTTATAGAATTAACTATTATTTTCTTATTATTTATAATAATTTTTAAATTTTCATAATTTTATAGTTAATTTTATGAAAATTTCAAAAATAGCGTTTATCAAATCACATAATCAGGATAACTTTAATAGACTAGACTATATAAAGTGGACTGGATGGGGTTAAAAAGAAATCCAATTCTATCAAGCCATTCAAATATAAATGTTTGTTTATACATAATTTAAAAAAAAAAACTAGAAACTATTGTCAAAATGGTGCATTTTTAACTCAATCCTGATTTTATTAATCTAACTTTTGCTCAGTATTAATCAGGATTGAATACTTTTTTTTTGTCTACTTCCTTGATGTCTATACACATCAACAGCAGCAAATGGATAAAATATATATTTTCTGTTTATATATCTGTTTTGTTCTTTGTTAATAATTATGTTTTATCGTGGAGTGACCAATAGAAGCCACAGAAAGCAATTTGTATCTGCTAGTTTGACTAAGAAAGAATAACCTATAATGCTGACAACAAACTCAAATGGCCAGATAAAGTATAGAAATTTTCTGGATTATATTCATCATTATATGGAAATACTTATTATAATGTTCTCATTTTGCATATTTTCAATTAACACGATCATTTCCTGGAACCACCTACCATGTAACTATGAAAGCTAGATGAATTCACTTACTTTTCTGCCAAATATCTTAATAATCATACATTTCACAACATTAAAAATTAAAAAAAAAAAAATATTTCTTACTACTCATGATATATGCTTATTAATTTTTAGAATCCTATTTGATGTTGTTATAAGATTTATCATCCAAAATAAGAATGTGTGTAATTCAAAAACTTAAAAAAATCAATATTTTTAAATTATTTATTATATATGAATAATAATAATAATAATAATTTGAAAGGATTTTAAATATGTAATAATAAATATCAACAGACTGAAAGACAATCAGTTTTGACTAATTATTTTTCAATTTATCAGTCCTTATATAAATTATCTCAAGAAAAAGACATTGCAGAGAATTCAAAGTTTATAGAATTGCTCAATATTATCCAAATTATGTGTGTATTAATTTTGAAGTCCCTATGTAATCCTATTACAATATGGCAGCAGTCCAAAATTTTAAAAATTTTGTCTTTAAATCTACAGCATTTATTATATCTATATTACAGTATCTACAGTGATTTACTAATATTAATATACTATAACCATTTGAAGCATTTTTTTATATTTTATGAAAGGTAGGTGCATTGGCAATAGCTATAGCTTTGTATTTTTTTATATGTAAAAACAATTCAGCAAATTATAGATTTATTTAAAAACTGATCAGCTATATATTCTTAATAAAAATATTTCAGGCAACAGAAACAAGCAAGAATAAACATGATGAAAGATGCAATGAAGAAGAAAATTGTAAAGAACATATTAATGATATAATGGAATCAGAATTAATATGTAGTATCTGTACAGAATTATTTATTGAGGTAAATTTATCATTTAAAGAGTAATGTAAAAAAAAGTAGTAACTTTTATTAATCTATTATAAAATTAATAATTATAATGAATTATTCATAATGAATGTTTTATAATTTTACCAAGACTGAGAAATATTCATTTTAAATTTATATAGGTGTTCCTCTTGTTATGAACATAACATATTCCTAAAGTTTGTTTATAAATTTAATATTTCATAATTTGAAGATTATACTTATATTGAATTTTTTATATTTATCATAAGATATAATGAATATTATATATTAGATCAATTATTAATATCTAATATTAAAGTTTCTGAAATGAATATCTAATAGATAAGGCAAAGAGTTTTTGCAAAAGTTCTACTACTATCTTGAAATTAAAATAATATGCTAAGTATTAAATAATTCTTAGCATAGTATTTTGCCTTTACAAACCAAACTTCAATGGAATTTACTCTAAATGAACCTAATACTTGCCAAATTTTATCCTTTCATACATTTTACAAAAATTTAAAATTTAAACAATGTTCAATAATAAGTACTATTATTTATTTGTTACTATGACAATTTTTTTTTAGAATATTGTATTTTTGTGACAAAAATTTTATAACTACCGGTATAAAAGGTTGAGTGAACTTGGAATTTTTTAACTTCAGACAATGGTACCAGCCACTTAATGGGTCCGAATCTTGTCTGTCCTGATGTGTTCTGATTAAATGGAATGTACTGTATTTCAATAATTTTAATTTCAGTTTTTTAAATTATTTGTAAACTTGTATTAAAAACAATCTTGTTTCAAACAATATAGGAATTTCTCAAGTTATGAACTTTTGCAGATATAAACATTCCATTTCATTTACAAATTTTAATATTTTCACTTTTTAAGAATTTTAAACATTGTGATAGTAGAATGCTTTAACAATAAATATAATATAAAACTGCATAGTCATTTAATATATTACAGCAATATTTCAAGATATAAAGCTTACACTGAAAAACTTTGCTTTATAATTGAAATAATTTATTTAAATCTCTAAAATAAGAAATTTTCTAACTGGTCAAATTATGCAACAATGTTTCTTAAAGTAGTAATTTACACACCAGTGCTAATCTACATTCTCTATTGCCAGTCTGCAGACACTTACTAGAAAAGAGAAAAATATGTTTTCGGAAACATTAATATGTCATAGCATCACAATTTGTACACTAAATTCCAACTAAAGACTATGTGGTAATTACACTCCAGAAGATGATATTGAATCAAGTGAGTAAAGTATCATATGCATAGATATATCTTGTTTCTTAAGACAATTTAGCAATCAAATCAATCTTAGATATAATGAAAAAATTGTCGGTCTGTCACATCAGATAGTTTGAGCAGTGCTGTTATACAATACAGTGCACATAATGATTTCAGAATTTCTAGGTGAAGCATAAAAATGGTTTTTTGAATTACAAACTTTTTATATTATGAATAAAACTTAGAAATGAATTATATTCATAACTTGAACAGCAGTAATTTAAATTCAGCTAAGGTCATATTATAATATTTCTTTCAATGATAATCAGTATTCAAGGAATGTTTTTGAACTGGACTATTTTATCAATAATATCTTAAAAGTTTTATTCTTACAATAGGATAGAAAATTGTTTTTTAACTATATATGAAAAAATTAACATCTTATAATATATATATATATAAAATATTTATTTCAGGCAATTACTTTAAATTGTTCTCATACTTTCTGCAAAACATGTATTAAATTATGGAAGAAACAAAGGAAACTTTGTCCTGTATGCAGAACAAGTATTAAAACGGAAACTGCAGCATTAACAATAAATAATATTATTGAGAAAATGATAGAAAATTTAAGTGCTGAAATGAAAGAGAAACGGAAAAAGTTAGTGGAAGAAAGATTATCAACAGCAGGTATGATCTGCTCTTATTGCATCTGTTTGTTTATTTAGTTTTTAATTAAAAATTATCTATAGTTTTTATATGAAAAATTTTGAATTTTTGGGGAATACCAAAATTTTTATTTTAACATTTCACAGATTTTTATTACAGGCAATCCTTGACTTACATAGATGGATCATTCTGCAAAACCCTACAGAAGTATATCAGAACATACAATATACAGTACTAGTGTATCACAATGATGTAATACTAAAAATAGATATATTAAAGAATAAGCACATATAGTAGCACAGAAAGAAATTTAGCAAGGGGGGATGCAACTAAAAAAAAAGAAAGATGAAAATGTTGTTTGAGTAAAACTGAAATGCAAAAATGCACAAAATTATGTAAACATTACTGATTATGATTTTGATTTATACCAATTGAATCTACTATATAAATAATAATCACTGAAAAAATCATAACATAAAATATTAATAACAAGAGGTGCAATTGTTCCTTGCACCATTGAGCATCATGTGGTAAAGCAATTACTTACCATCTTGGAGGTTCCACACCTCCAGTTTTATTAGAGGAATCTGGGTTTAGACCTAGTCATTACCTAAAAATAATCTACATGTGTCAGATCTACATAAGTTGGGGATTGCCTGTATATGTATTATTATCTCTGAAAAGCTTATCAAATTTCATGGAGAAACGAAAATAGCAGAATTTTTAAAATTTAAGTAGAAAATGTATATCTATAGAATAAATCAAATTGTTAGGATAAAATTACTATAGATACTAAAATATCAATTGAGTCTTGATAGTTTCAAAATCAAAAGTACAAGCTCAACTTATATATTGATTTATGTCAGGTTCTAAATATGATAAAAAATTCATATTAACTTATTGTAAATAATTTTTTAAATGAGAAACTTTAAACAGCTTTTTAGAATTAGTTTAAATTATTAAATAATAAATTATAAAAATTATCTTTTATTTTATAAAAGTCATTAATGTAAATACAGGAATTCCTGGAGTTACAAACATCATACTTAAGAATATGTCATTTCATTTTCAAATTTCAAAAAATATTCAAGAATTTCAAACATTATGATAGCAGAATGCCCTGGCAAGAAATATAAAATTGCATAGTTAATTAATATGTTAAAAACAATATTTTAAAAAGACAGAGATTGCACTAAAAAACTTTCATTTTATAATCTGAACTTTTTATTCAAATCAATGAATATGAAACTTTGAATCGGTCTAATTATAAAATATGTTAACTAAATAGAGTATATAAAGTAATTTTCAGTATTTTTGGAGTAATTTTTACATCATTCAACAATTTTGTTATGATGTTTACTTGGTATTTTAACTTATGTAAGTGATTTGTTATTCAATATTAATCCCACTATAAAGGTTTTAATTATTTATGAGCATTATTTATTTTATAAATATTACTGATACAAAATTATAAAATTAGGCGGAATTGATTATGCACACAAAGCAATTTTTTTTGTTAACTTATTCATATATATTCTAGTGTCTGGAAATCCACAATTAAAGTTAGATTTATATTTGAGTATTTATGGTACATTTCTCTGGCAAGAGAAATTTAGAATTATATATACCTATGGTACATATATTACTTTCTAATAAAAAAAAATGTAACAGTTATAAATTTATATTTTAATATATTATATCTTTGAATCTGCATTAAAATTTTTGAATTAATATGTTCCTTAAATTATTTCTAAAAATATTTTTTTATATAATTGGTTATCCCTTTAATTTTCAGTTCTTTTTAGAATGTATGACTTGCAACTGTTTGAATATTAAATTATTGTTCTTATTCAGGTACTAGTGGTGATGACAAAAGTAAATCAATAATTGAAATAAGTGAAACTGAAAATGAATTTTCTGTCTCTGAAGAGGAAGAAAGTTTTTCTGATGTTGATAGTTATGATGATAGTGAATACAGCAGTTCTCCTGTTGACACAATTGACAGATATTTTGCTGCTGATCAATGCTATTCATGTGGTATGTATTTCCTCCCCTTTAATTCCAATATTGATTTAGATTTATAATTTGATGAATATTTAAATATAATTCAATTAAATAATAATAATCTATTTAATTCAGTTTAAAAGTTAACATAAATTCAATTTCATTAATATTCCATATTATATATTTTTCATGAACGGTATTATATAATTATTTTGTTTTCTAGGACGAAGAGGTCATTATGCTAGGAATTGTCCAGATATATATAAATATTCTTTGCGTAGAAATAGAAATAGATATATCTATTAGTTTATCTTTCTGTAAAACTTTATAGGAAAAGAAAAATTATCGTGTTTTTTTATAAAACAATTTTTTAGTTAAGTGTTGTATATTAATAATGATAAAATATTAAACAAAATAAATATGAGTATATAAGCTATAATTATAAAAGATTTAGGACATTTCAGAGAGAGAAAAAAAATATATATATCATTAAATTATTTATTATTCATTATTTTATCATCATTATCCCATATTTTAACTGCATTTACTTTTAAGTTAGAATTTTGTAAAATATTTGTTTGCAAATAAATATTTTAATACTATAATAAAATTTAAAATATTTTTTATGAAAATAATTCAGTAGATTTTTTATTTGATAATAAATAAATATATTTTTAGGAAAAGAAATACAATGATAAGACAGAAATTAATCGGTTTATTAATATTAAATTCAACTCTGTCAGTCTAAATATTTTCTTGTTTAGTAGATATCTTTTGACAAAATTATCTTCATGATTTCTGCAAAAATGTAAAATTTATATCATTATAGTGATAGATATCAGATTTATGGTTATGTATTTTTTATTTTTATGCTATCAATTTGAATAAAATCGAATGGTTTATACCACCATAAAATAAAATTTTAAGTTTATAAATTTAAAATTTTATAAAGGGAAAAGTATAAAATCTTTACGCATTATTGCAAAGTCTAAAAAATAAATTTTACAAATAGCTAAAAAGTATTGAAAATCCAATTCAATATATAAATATTAAAATTAATATCAATACTTTGCCAAATTTTAAATAATGTAGCATTGGTCAATAATGTATAAATGAACATAATAATTCATACAGTTATGCCTTTGATTTATCTTGCATATACTGGATCACAGTACAAAATATGATTCTTGCAGCAACAATCAAAAAGTTTGAAAAATACTGACTTAGATCTGTGTTCCACCCTGAAAAATTTTGAGGAATTTAAGTCAATCCCTCATATAAATTTTGCAAAATTCTTATTTACAAATGTTGAGAACTAGCACAGGAAATTTTCTCAAATTTTGAGACCACAAGAAATTGCTATTGGCCAAACTGATTTTTTTTTCCTTAATGTGATAGTGGATTGCATTATGATAAAGCATTGACAGGTAACTGAAGAAATGAGTCCAATTTCGGGTCCACACCATCAGCTTTTTCATAAATCCAGCCCTGATCTACATAAATCTATAATCTTAAAGCCTTATTTAGTTGGGAAAATAGAATAAATTTGCAATAGAATATTACTACTTAATAATCAGATGATAATTAAACAATGATATTCATGAAATATGCTGTTTTTTCTAAAAAAAAAAATTTAAGAAAATTTTTAGAAAAAAAAAAAAAACATTTCATTAATATCATTGTTTAAGTTTTTTTACAAATGTATTTTAATGTGAATAAAATATCTGTAGGACAGTAAAGTTCATTTTCGTGATCTAGGCATTTATCAAGAATCTTATAACAGTTCATTCTAAATTATTTTTGTATAAATTTTAAACAAATTCAAAGTTTAGTCTCTGTACAATTAATGGAAATTATAAATTGATTTTATATAATTTATATGTTACATTTAAGAGTAATGTAAATGGAACATTGTTAATTCATAGAATACATATTTAAGCGATTAAAATGAATATAAGATCGATATTAGGTAATATAATATAAAGTGAATTAAATCAAATTTAGACAGTGGGCGAGGTATCAAAATAAAAACTAAAATTTGATGATCCGTTCAATGATGTGATGTCATTCATATACATAAATAAGTACAGTAGTAATAGTATAATCAAAATTTAAGAAAATTTGCTACTAAATACAATTTAATATATACGAAATCATATTTTTCATTAAATAGCTTTTAACTAAATTATTCGCGCATTTATTTTTTAAAATTTTTAAAGTCGCTATCGATTAAGCCAATAAAAAAATATAGTACTCGATTCAAATTCGATTTTATTTTTAGTTACGTAGAATGCAAAATTAATCGATTTGATCTTTTTGATTGCGTTTTCCTTTCGAATTTCAGTACAATTCATTCGATTCCGATCTGAGTACTGTAGTACTATCAACAAACTTGTCACTCCGAGTTTCTCTTCGGATTAATCAACTAATACAAGATGATAAAATTTATCATTAAACTATCGGATGTTATTAATTGAAACCAAAGTTATCAGAAGTGATAATTTTCTTTCCGTAAGCCAACTGTTCTCAACCTTTATTCACTTGCACATCCCTTGGCAGTCCGTTTCCATAAATGTGTCCTAGCAGTTTTTTAAGAACCTAGACACCTCCCCATGGTCATACAGCGTAATATTGGGATGTCTAAATCCCAATAAATTCAGAAAAGCCACGTCCTGTCATCTGCAAAGTCAAAATCGGGAGTCTGTCTTGGAAATATATTTTCGGGTAATGTGTGTCTTCCGTCTGAGATTGAAGCATCTGTTTCTGATGCATGGATGCGCCTGGCAGGAGGACAGAGAGACACATCTCCAAAAAATGACCCTAGGGATTGTCTCCCTCAAATGTTTTATTTAGAATTTGTGAAAATTTATTTAGCTCTTGTGATTTAGAGACTTTGTTAGTATGCAATTGGTTGAATAAATAATGCAATATACGGTGATACAAATATTGATCTAATCGTTTAATCATAAAGATTAACAAATACATTACACTAAACAATTATTTTCACTCCCCTCACATCCGAACCTTCGTCAAGTAAATGAGGGATCTGAAGAGTGTGGGGTTTTTTTGGTCAACAGATGACGCCACTTTCCACTCAGAGTACTAAGTGGCGGGACGAAACAAGCCCTTCCACAGGCTGCCCCTGCGGAGGGGTCAGCCGGATGGTGGAGGACGGGGATCGACGGGCCGGACCCGGACCCCATGATAAATATTTTCGAGGGGCGCGAGACTCGAACCCGAGTCCTCCAGACTGAAAAGCCGAAGCGTTTCAACGCGGCCAATCCGGTCTAGTGAAACATTAACAAGATTTCTCATCATTTGGCTAGAAGCTATGGAAACGATCTGGTTCTTACCGTCTTAAATTTTCTACAATCTATGTGTGAACCAGGCTTAAAGAGAAACATAATTAACCGTTAACTCCATCTCTTTCACCCGCTGATTACAAACGAATCCAGAGAGCTTTTAATATATACAGTATCGATGAACTTAGGGATGTGAGTCACTTTACATGACTCTGGGGATTAACTGGGACAAATATAATACAAAAGGAATATGTGTTTAGACGTTTCTATTGGCAGATGGCGTCTTATCGGAATTTGCCTATTCCATTAACATAGGGAAAATCTGTTCTCCCAAATTTCTTGGCAGTCAGCCAGGGTGGCGGTTTAACGGGGACGTCTTATCGGGGTTTGACTATAAAAAGAAATAAGTACGAAGATAAAATTTATATTTTCTGTATCGGATGAAACTGTAAAAAGCATTTCTAACAAGATGATATTTATTATATAAAATATATATTGAAGGAATTGAAAAATTTATATAAGATTAATTCTTTTTTAAATACAAAATAAAATAAAAATATAGAACTAAAAACAGACAAATATTTTAAATTATTATATCATCTAGAATTTTACCAGATCAATTTGCTTATTAATAATTAGATCGGCATGGTAACTCGAACTACCGTAATTTCAGTAAGGAGTAAGTTCTAATATACAAAATAACATATCTGGTAAATTATCTAATGAATCTCTATTTCCGTATTCTGAAACAATTCTCAAAATACGCTCATCGGCGTTACAATACATATATTTTTAACTTCAATGGTGGAAGATGTCGGAATATTAATCCAGAGAAAAATTCTATTCGTACTGATTACTATGTTTTAATTTGATTGTATATTTATAAAAATTTGAATTGGTTGTGGTAAATCTTTGTAAGAAAAAATCATAAATATTAATAGACTAGCGCGGTGTGCCTAGCATGCCCCGGGCATAATTTGAAAACATATACAGTATCCAAATAACTGTAAACTAGCTAATACTCTCCTAGTGATTAATTTTTGAATTAACTGCCAAATTAATAATTATTTTATGCTAAGACGCCACCAATTAATTATTTAAATTTAGGCTGAGATGGCGCCATCTGTTATTTAATAATTAAAGTACAATTTTTGTTAATTTCCAGAAGTTAAAAATTTGCCTCGACCTGGAGTGGAGCCAGGAACTTCGCGTTATTGTCCCGACGCCTTAACCGCTTAGATCACCTAGACAGCGGCAGATTTCCTATTTCGGGATGTATATAATTTAGGTGGTCTAATATTTGTCTTGGTGGTATCATCAAGACAAATATACGTATACATAGGCTTACCATACGTCCCGGTTTAACCGGGATTGTCCCGGTTTTAGACATTGGTTCCGGCATCCCGGCCGGTTTGGTATTTTGTCCCGGTTGTTGTTTCGCGTCACGATGAGACGCGAGGGGCGGGTGTGGTGTGCGAGCGGCACGCGGCGTGTGTGTGCAACCGCCTCGGTTACTTGGCTGTTTCGATGACTCATCTGCAGATGTGGCTATCGTTTCTGCTGGCTAGGTTGTTTTTGTAAGCAAATAAGCATTTTTAACTGGATTTTTGGTAGACTTTTACCCAATTTCATTGGATCGCGCT